>SJYT01011626.1:287998-306480 GCA_006410635.1 Cephalophus harveyi
TAAATAATTAAACATCATTATTTATCTTACACAATAAAATAGAAAATCTGCAGTTAAAAAAATTAAATATTTTACATAAAATTCTTATGAAAATTTAGGAAACTAAATTTCCAGTCTTTTATTGCTCAAGCTCTTTTGGTATAAGGTTTATTACATTTGTGGAGTTTTTTCTCTGAGATAGAACATACTTTGATTCCTTTCTTTACATTTAAATTTTTTTCATAAAAACATGATGGAGGGGACAAAATTTTTTCCTTATCAGTTGCAAAGCTAAGCTTGGTTAGCTGCCACCCTCCCCCATTTCTCTTTCAGTCTCTCCTTGAAGTTCTAGTTCTAAGCTCTGGAGCTGGTATTGATCGCCTATCACCAGGAACTAACGACACAGATGTTGACATTCTCTTCCCAGCCTTGGGAATGGACACATATAAATGATTATGTTGATATGATATATGAGGGAGAGTTTGCTAAACTAGCCATATGTCAAGCTTCAAAAAGGGTCCCATTCTAGACCAAAGGCCTCCCAAGGACTAGGACTCTGGTCTGTGAGCAAAATGCTGTTTCACCAGAAACGAAGAAATGCTACAAAGCCATTGTACTAAAGGAAAAATTCTGGAACCATATAGAAAAGTCAGAAAACAAACACGTGTATATGGAGACTTGGTATAATATAGAGGTGGCACTTCTAATCAGTAGGGAAATGATGACTTGTTTACTAGGAGGTGTAGTGTTGAGAAAACTGGATAAACAAAAATAAACTTGCCTCACACTATACATTCAACAAGTGTTGGGGTGGGTAAAAATGTCTTTAAAAACACACTAAAAAAAGCACAAATCATAAGGCAAAACTATGGATGGATTAGACTTACAAACACAATTCAGAATTCCTGTTCAGTGTAGGAATCATAGACAAAGTCAGGGAAGTGAAATGCACTAAAATCTATAAGTTATTAATATCAATAATATACAAAGGACACTAGAAAAAGAATGAGCAACCCATAGAAAAATAGGCAAAAAATAAGACTGAGCCATTCTTAGCAAAAACAAAAATGACTAGAAAGACTATGTATTCCTGTTCAGTGTAGGAATCATAGACAAAGTCAGGGAAGTGAAATGCACTAAAATCTATAAGTTATTAATATCAATAATATACAAAGGACACTAGAAAAAGAATGAGCAACCCATAGAAAAATAGGCAAAAAATAAGACTGAGCCATTCTTAGCAAAAACAAAAATGACTAGAAAGACTATGAAGAGATAGTTTATCACCCTAAAGATCATATTAATGGAATGTTACAATAATGACCCTATCTTTTTGAAAAAAAAAAAAAAGAAGAAAAAAACACCAGTGATATACCAAGTGATAGCAAAGCTACAGGAAAATGTGAGTCATATTGGACTTCAGGTACAACTTCAGACAGTGCAACATTCAGAAGAAAGATAATAATTTTCTGAAATTATTCTTGCAATATCCTTATGAAATACCTTTGCAAATATAAATCAAAGAAAAACCTGTATAAAGGCCATATGAAAGGATGCTTATCTAAGGTCTCAGTGATGTCTTATTTGTGGTACCAAGTGTTGAGGCAATCCTATTGGCTACCATTAGAAACACAGGGAGACAAAAAAGTGATGGATACTGTGTAATTAGATGCAAAGAGCTACAGCAGAAAAAGCAAAAGGAGGATTCTAAAAAGAGGTTGGAGGTGAAAAGAAGAACTGGATGATATCTGGAGCAAGATACTTGTGGTGTGAAGAGAGGAGAAAGTAAAATAAAATGAGAAAGAAGTTTTGCATGAAATAATGATAGCATCCTAAGAACTGTGTTCTTGGGCAACTAGCTAAGCAAAAGCAAACATTTCTGAAGTTTTCTCCACTGCAGATATGTAATATATCTTATTTCTTTCACTGTCTACATGATTGATAGATAACAGGCTTCTCTGGGGTTCAGTTGGTTTAAAAATCTGCCTGCAATGCAGGAGACTTGGGATCAATCCTAGGATTGGAAAGATCCCCCGGAGAAGGAAATGGCAACCCATTCCAGTATTCTTGCTTGGGAAATCCCATGGATAGAGGAACCTGGTGGGCTACAGTCCTTGGGACAGGACTTAGAGTCGTGTCCACAAGCCGGACATGAATTAGAAGTGACTCACCACCACCACATGATAGATAAACATTAAAGCCATACCCCAACCCAAACAAATTTATATCTTATACATCTCCTGTTTTTACACTCAGAAAAAAGTTTAAATTATTTCTACTATAATCATTGATCCAAGTGCTTGTCATTTTTACATAAATCAGGAAACCCAGGTTGAGACATATTTATTCAGTTACGCACATGGCCTTTCCCCCAAGGTCAAGTTATGAGTCTTCCAAAGCTTAATTGGTTTGTTTTCTTAATACAATGCTACACTAACCTTTTAAACAAAGAGTTTGCCTTTATTTTTTCAAGTTGATCATTTCCCTGAATCTGATTTTTGTCTGTTATCAAAATCAGGAAAATAAAGTTTAAAAAAAAGTCATACCTTCGAACAGTTTAAATAAAAATCATAGATAATTCTCATATCTTTATTTAAAAGAAAATACTATTAGTACTATTTCTGAAGCCACATGTACCTTTCATATAAGAGGAAAAATAAAAATTTTCCTAAAATGATGACTTAGTTTTTATGCTAAGTGAAATAGCGCAAATGTTTTGTATTCCATTGATACAATTTCCTTCTGAACCCTTCTTTTAGAATCTAAATAAGGAACCTATAGTTCATATGGTAACTCTCCAAACCTGCATACTGGCTGGGAGCAAAAAAGAAGATCATATTCTAAGGCATTTGGTTCTTGAGAACAATGCCCTGTGCTCCCAAGCAGATGGCAACCTGACTGTTCTGTAGATTGGTTCTAGCTAGCTTTTAAGATTTGCGCCACAAGATGGCAATAGAGTCTATAAGTATACAGTTCTTTCTTTGCTGTGGGATCTTTACAAAGCTCCATTACTCATGCATTTGATTTACTTATTTTAGATTATTGTTTATAATACAAACATAATTGTTACTCAGATACTTGAATTTCTAGATGACAGAAGCCTTGTCTCTATAGCTTTGTGTAATCTTTAATACTTCACCTTGGTAGTACATATTTTTTTAAATAACATATATTTAGTAGGAATCCGTTAGAAGAAACGGAGTAGCTCTCATGGTCGACAAAAGAGTCTGAAATGCAGTGTATGGGTACAGTCTTAAAAACAACAGGATAATCTCGGTTCGCTTCCAAGGCAAACCATCACTGTAATACAAGTCTGTGCCCCAACCACTAATGCCGAAGAAGCAGAAGTTGAACGGTTCTATGAAGACCTACAGGAGCTTCTGGAACTAATAGCAAAAAAGATGTCCTTTTCATCTTAGGGGACTGGAATCTAGGAAGTCAAGAGATACCTGGAGTAACAGGCAAATTTGGCCTTGGAGAACAAAATGAAGCAGAGCAAAGGCTAACAGAGTTTTGCCAGGAGAACACACTGGTCATAGTAAGCACCCTTTTCCAACAACACAAGAGATGACTCTACGTATGAACATTACCAGAATCTCAATACCAAAATCAGGTTGATGAGTCAGCCCTTAGAATCAGGTGGTCAGTGTATTGGAGCTTCAGTTGCAGCATCGTCCCTCCAATGAATATTCAGGATTGATTTTCTTTAGGATTGACTGGTTTGATATCCTTGCAGTCCAACTCAATGGACATGAGTTTGAGCAAGCTCTGGGAGATAGTGAAGGACAGGGAAGCCTGGTGTGTTTCAGTCCATGGGGCCACAAAGAGCCAGATATGGCTGAGCAACTGAACAATAATATTTACTATGGGCTTTCCTGGTGGCCCAGGAGTAAAGAATCCAGCTCCAATGCAGAAGATTTGGATTCCATCCCTGGTCCAGGAAGATTTCCTTGGAGAAAGAAATGGCAGCCCACTCCAGTATTTTTCCATAGGAAATGCCATGGACAGAGAAGCCTGGTGGGCTACAGTCCATGGGGTTGCAAAGAGTCAGACATTACTGTGTGATTAAACAAACAAAACAAAATATTTAGTATGTAAATTATATATGCCATATATTGTATAAATATATAATCTGTAACATAAAGGCAGGTGTTAAATAGCAATATATGCTCCTTTGTTGTGTTGTTTTAGTTGTAAGTCATGTCCAACCCTTTGTGACCCCAAGGACTGTAGCCCACCAGGCTTCTCTGTCCATGGCATTTCCTATGGAAAAATACTGGAGTGGGTTGCCATTTCCTTCTCCAAGGGAAATTCCCGACCCAGGGAGCAAACCAACCTCTCCTGCATTGGCAGACAGATTCTTTACTACTGAGCCACCAGAGAAGTACACACTCCTTTGTTACCATCATATAAATAAGGACTTGCTGCCTTGCATATTTGAAGAAGAAATTTTTTGTTCACACTATTTATTCAGTATAAAAACAGTGAGAACCTAGTAAATATTTGTTGAATGAATGAATGTAGTCGCTTGGCTCTCATCTTCTTCATTCTACCTAAACTAATAAATGTCACTTCAAAAACATGCTATTTCTTTAAAATCACAATTAATTGACTATTGAATTTGACAGTGGACAGTTACTACAGTGAAACAACACTTCGTTGCATCTCCTAAAAAAATCGTATTTTCCTATGCTTATTTTAAAAGTTTTCCTGTTACAATAATCAACACACAGGGACGGGGAAAAAAAAAAAAAAAACTATCCTTCTTTGAGGGTCTAAATCAAATGCAGCTGAAATGGACCGCATGACTATAAACAAAAGACAGAGTGAATTCCACATCTGCTTGGCTATATTTTCCCTAAATTGTCTTCCCCACACCAGAGACCAGGTCATTTCTGATCCAGTCCTGAATTTTAGAGTGAACTTTAATATGCACCAAGTTTTTCTCACTTTCTGGGGCCTTTCCTCTGAGCCCAGAGACCCCACCACCAGCTGCCCTGTTCCTCCACACAAGTCTGAGTGGCAGGCCCACAGGACCCCTCCTCCAAGTGCAATTCACTAGCATCTTCTATCCAGAGACCTGAGGTTCAGGTCTACAGAACCCCTTCTTTAAATGTCTAGTTTTGATTAGTCCAACACTTTCTTTTTCTTCCCTTAGCCCTATGAGTGCTAGCTGTTTCCTGCAATTTTCAGTTGAGTAATAGTTTTTTTTTCTTTTCTCTGTGCTGCTTTGTACTGATTTCTCACTGTCAACAAAACTGGCATGATTTCTGTCCCCTGTACACTGACCAATAACCCCTTTGTCCGTTGAAAGCATATTTCAAATCTTCCCTGTTGAAAATTTGGTAAATTTCTCATCCAGGGTAATGATACATGAAGTAACACTTAGCAAACTTTCATCTGTATCCTAAAATGAAAATGAGAGATATTGCTTATGGCAATATAGAAAAAAATCCAAAGAGGCATCTAGCAATGCTATTTTTGCAAAGTATATATGTGGATTCTACAACAAAAGCATCTTTGAAAATGCAATTATTACTTAAACTGACTGGAAAATTATAGTTCAACAACTTCAAAAATGGGAAAGGCACTTTGACCCTGAAACAGAAACATCAGTATCCATAATACAGTAATTCTGGCTTTTACATTGTCTACAAAGCTACCTCAACCCATTGTGTTTTATACATCTTCTTGCTTCTCAGAGTCAAAAGAAACCACTCAGATATTTCTTTTTCATTCAACAGCATGCCTTTCTCAAAGGGCAGCCCCCGTTTAATTGGGAAGGAATTCTGTCAAAGGAAATTTAAATGAGCTGGATTAAGATGCAAGGATTATGACTTCTTATCTGTTTTGATAACTTTTGTTTATCTGTAACATTTCCCAGATAATGGACTAGGAAAGCTGGCTCAGTTTGTTTAGTTTTCTTAATGAGATGTCCTGGCTTGCTTTTCTTATTACAGTATGTGTTACCATGGCTACTATATTTTTGAAGATTTAAGGTTTTTCTCAAGTAGATACCTTTATTGAGCTTTGCCCCCAGATTACATAAATAATGCTTGCTTTAGAAAAATTCAGAAGATACATCAAATTACATGGAGAAAAGTAAAGATCATCTGAAATCTCACCACTCTGCCTCACTATTAATTTACATACTTTTATGTAAAATCTATGATAAAAACTTTTAAAATACCACTTTATAAAATTATTTGTCATTATCTTATAAAGCTAACCATATGCATAGCCTGGCAATTCAAGCCTTAAGGTATATACATGATGGGGAAATTCAGCAGACATAGATTGGGATGATTGCAATAGACTCCCAAAAAGAGAAAGCAGCACAATTGTTCATTGCAGAGGTAGAAAAAATAAATTGTGGTATAATCATAACTAGGAGATTATGTAGCAGTGAAAATGAATAGACTAGACTCCTCATATGCACAAATTTTAGAATATAATTTTTAAAGGAAAAAATGTAAGTTAGAAAAGAATGCACATAATTCCATTCTGATAAAGATAATAAACAAACAAACTCAACTTTATCTAGGGATATTTGGTTAATCTGTGAACAAAAGCAAGAAAACAGTAAAGCACCACAGTCTTCTTCTGTTTTGTCACCTCTACCTCACCTTCAACCTCTAGGTTTATATTTTCACCCCTACCAAAATCCCAGTATATGTGCAGCCTTAGAAATGTGCTGCTTGGATTTCCTTTCAAGAAAGAATTGGACACTGAGCTGCAAGGAACACAGTTAGTTAAAAGCCATGAACTTCAAGCTCCCCCTCAGCTTTCGAGTTGATGTTGCACAGCTTGGGAAAGAAGTCAGCCAATGACTGGCCATTTGTGTTCTATGTGGGACTTCTTCAGTGGGCAAGTTTAGTTTCAGGGCTTCCCACTGGACTGGTCAAGGCTTTGACAGAGCTGAATTATAATCCATGGCTTGCTTTATCCTATCCTGCATTTCCCCCACTTCAATCTTTCACAGACACTGCTGCTGCTGCTGCTGCTAAGTCACCTCAGTCGTGTCCGACTCTGTGTGACCCCACAGACGGCAGCCCATTGGGCTCCGCCTCCCTGGGATTCTCCAGGCAAGAACACTGGAGTGGGTTGCCATTTCCTTCTCCAGTGCATGAAAGTGAAAAGTGAAAGTGAAGTCGCTCTAGCCACCACAAAACTTCTTGCACTCTTAGCCCATCTCAACATCTCTTTCCCAGTGGAACAAAAATATCTATTTTCTCCAACGGACCTAATTTTATACAAAGGCACACATTAGAAGGTTTAGTATTGTTTAAAAACTATGATGGTATCACATATAATTCCATTGATTTGCTTCTGCCACTTAAGATAGTGTGGCTCTGGCTCCAAGTCCACCTCAGAGATTTAACTTGTTATTTTAATGGCTGCACAACATTTGCTGGCATAGATGTCCCTTGGTTGATCAGCTGCTCCCGTTATGGGAATTTTTGTTTTCAATCATTTAGCATTTCAGAGTGTTGCAATAAAAATACTTGTATATATAATGCACATTGTATATACACAGATGTACCAAACTTTTTATTTCAATGGGATATATTCTCAAAGGACTTTAGGAAGTATGAACATGCATATTTTGAATTTGAACAAGTATTGCAGATTACATTCCAAAAGCCCTTATACAGTACACATTCTCATCAGCCAGGAGAAAGGATACCCTTCTTCCACAACTATGCCAGAAGCAGGTGTCGTGATTCTTTTCCAGTCTGAAAGATATAAAGTTTTATCTGCTGTTTACTGATAATTCTACTCTCTAAGGGACTGGGAAAATTGAGTGTTATTTCCACATGTTTATTGCTTATTTGTATTTTTTCCTCTATAGACTAAATTTTCATATAGTCTAATTTTCCTACAATTTTTTAATTTGTTATAGCTCATTGAGTATTATGTAGTATAACTACATACATTTTCTTTTTATAATTAAAGTGTAGTTGATTCATAATATTATGTTAGTTTCAGGTCCATAATATGGTGATTCAATATTTTTATAGATTATACTCCATTTAAAGTTATTATAAAATATTAGCTATATTCCCTGTAGTATACAATATATCTTTGTATCTTATTTTATTTAAATTTTGTTTTTTATAACACAAAAACATTTTGTATTGGGATATAGCCAATTAGCAACGTTGTGATAGTTTCAGGTGAACAGGAAAGGGATTCAGCTATACATACACAAGCATCCTTTCTCCCCCAAACACCCCTCCCATCCAGGCTGGAACAGAACATTAACCTGAGTTCCATGTGCTATACAATAGGCTTTTGTTGGTTATCCATTTTAAATATAGCAGTGTACATGATCTTCCCAGAGTCCTTAGCTATTCCTGCCCCCCGGCAAACCATGAATCCATTTTCTAAGTCTGTGTGTCTCTTTCTGCTTTACAAGTTCATTTGTATCATTTCTTTTTAGATTCCACATAAAAGGGATATTGTATGATATTTCTCCTGCTCTGTCTGACTTATTTCGTTCTATGACACGCTCTAGGTCCATTCATGTTGCTGCAAATGGCCTTATTTCATTCTTTCCAATGGCTGAGTAATATTTCATTGTATATATATACCACATCTTCTTTGTCCATTCTTCTGTCAATAAACGTTTAGGTTGTTTCCAATGTTTCCAACATTTAGCTGCTGCCATTGTAAACAGTACTGCAATGAACATTGGGGTGCATGGATCTTTCCAGGCCATGTTTTCTCTGCCCAGGAGCAGGTCTGCAGGGTCATATGGTAGCTCTATTTTTAGTGTTTAAAGTAACCTCCATACTGTCCTCCACAGTGAGTGTTCAGTTCAGTACAGTCACTCAGTCGCGTCCAACTCTGTGACCCCATGAATCGCAGCATGCCAGGCCTGCCTATCCATCATAAACTCACGGAGTTCACCCAAACCCATGTCCATCAAGTCGGTGATGCCATCCAACCATCTCATCCTCTGTCATCCCCTTCTCCTCCTGCCCTCAGTCTTTCCCAGCATCAGGGTCTTTTTCAATGAGTCAGCTCTTCGCATCAGGTGGCCAAAGTATCGGAGTTTCAGCTTCAACACCAGTCCTTCCAATAAACACCCAGGACTGATCTCCTTTAGGATGGACTAGTTGGATCTCCTTGCAGTCCAAGGGACTCGAAAGAGTCTTCTCCAACACCACAGTTCAAAAGCACCAATTCTTCTGCACTCAGCTTTCTTTATAGTCCAACACTCACATCCATACATGACTACTGGAAAAACCATAGCCTTGACTAGATGGACATTTGTTGGCAAAGTAATGTCTCTGCTTTTTAGTATGCTGTCTAAGTTGGTCATAACTTTCCTTCCAAGGAGTGTCTTTTAATTTCATTGCTGCAATCACCATCTGCAGTGATTTTGGAGCCCGGAAAAATAAAGTCTGCCACTGCTTCCACTGTTTTCTCATCTATCTGCCATGAAGTGATGGGACCGGATGCCATGATCTTAGCTTTCTAAATGTTGAGCTTTAAGCCAACTTCTTCACTCTCCTCTTTCACTTTCATCAAGAGGCTCTTTAGTTCCTCTTCACTTTCTGCCACAAGGGTGGTGTCATCTGCATATCTGAGGTTATTGATGTTTCTCCTGGCAATTTTGACTGCAGCTTGTGCTTCCTCCAGCCCAGCGTTTCTCATGATGTACTCTGCATATAAGTTAAATAAGCAGAGTGACAAAATACAGCCTTGACATACTCCTTTTCCTATTTGGAACCAGTCTGTTGTTCCATGTCAAGTTCTAACTGTTGCTTCCTGAGTATACCAATTTACATTCTCACCACCAGTGCAGGAGGGTTCCATTCTCTCAACACCTTCTCCAGCATTTATTGTGGATTTTTTGATGATGCCATTCTGACCAGTGTGAGGTGATATCTCATTGTAGTTTTGATTTGCATTTCTCTAATAACTAGTGATGTTGAGCATCTTTTCAAGTGCTTTTTGGCCATCTGTATATTCTCTGTAGAGAAATGTCTACTCAGATCTTCTGCCCTTTTTTTGAGTGGGTTATTCATTTTGATTTTATTAGGTATCATAAGCTGTTTGCAAATTTTGGTGACTAATCCCTTATCATATACCAAGATCAAGTGGGATTCATTCCAGGTTTGGTTCAATATCTGCAAATCAATGTGATGAAGATCGCTCAGTCGTGTTCAACTCTTTGCAATCCAATGGAGTATACAATCCATGAATTTCTCCAGGCCAGAATACTGGAGTGGGTAGCCTTTGCCTTCTCCAGGGGATCTTCCTAACCCAGGGATCAAACTCAGGTCTCCTGTATTGCAGGTGGATTCTTTACTGGCTGAGCCTGGTGGCTCAGACAGTAAAGCGTCTGCCTGCAGTGCAGGAGACCCGGGTTTGATCCCTGGGTTGGGAATATCCCCTGGAGAAGGAAATGGCAACCCACTCCAGCACTCTTGCCTGGAAAATTCCACGGACTAAGGAGCCTATAGTCCATGGGGTCGCATGGGTTCGCAAAGAGTTGGACACAACTGAGCGACTTCACAATCCCTTATCAGTCAGATCATTTGCAAATATTTTCTCCCAACTTGTTGGTTATCTTTTTGCTATGTTTATTATTTCCTATGCTGTGCAAAAGCGTTTGACTTTAAGTAGGTCCCATTCATTTATTTTGCTTTTATTTCCATTATTCTGGGAGATGGATTTTAAAAGATGTTGCTGTGATTTGTGTCAGAGTGTGTTCTGCCTAAGCTTTCCTCTAAGAGTTTTATAGTGTCTGGTTTAACATTTAGGTCTTTAATCCATTTTGAGCTTATTTTGTGTATGGAGTTAAGGAATGATCTGCTTTCATTTTTTTACATATGCTGCCCAGTTTTCCCAGCATCACTTATTGAAGAGACCATCTTTCCACCATTGAGTAGTCTTGCTTCCTTGGTCATAGACTATTGACCACAGGTGTGTGGGCTTATTCCTGGGGTTTCTATCCTGCTCCATCGATCTAATTTCTGTTTTTATGCCAGTTCCATACTGTTTTGATGACTGTAGCTTTTTAGTATAATCTGAAGTCAGGGAGCCTCATTCCTCCAGCTCCATTTTTCTTTTTCAAGATTGCTTTGGCTATTTGGGGTCTTCTGTATATCCATACAAATTTTGAGATTTTTTGTTGTAGCTTTGTGAGAAATGTCAATGGTAATTTGATAAGGATTGCATTGAATCAGCAGATTGCCTTGGGTAATACAGTCATTTTTACAATATTGAGTCTTCCAATCCATGAGCATGATATACCTTTCCATCTGTTTATGTTTTCTTTGACTTCTGTCATCAGCATCTTATAGTTTTCAGAGTACAGGTCTTTTGTCTCCTTAAGTAGTTTTATTCCTAGGTATTTTGTTCTTTTTGATGCAATGGTAAATGGAATTTCTTCTTGAATTTCTCTTTCTGATCTTTCATTGTTAGTGTATAGAAATGCAACAGGCTTCTGTGTATTAATTTTCTAATCTGCAAATTTACCAAATTCATTGATGAGTTCTAGTAGTTTTCTGGTAACATCTTAAGGATCTTCTTTTTTTAATTTTTATTTCTTAAATTAGTTTATTTTAATTGGAGGCTAATTACTTTATATATAGTATCATGTCATCTGCAAAAAGTGACAGTTTAACTTTTTAAAATTTGGTTTCCCTTTTCTTCTTTTTCTTTTCTGATTGTTGTTTTTAGGACTTCCAAAACTATGCTGAACAAAAGTGGTGAGAGTGGACATCCTTGTCTTTTTCCTGATCTTAGAGAGAATGCTTTCAGCTTTTCACAATTGATTATGATGCTGGCTGTAGGTTTATCATATATGGCTTTTATTATGTTGAGGTTTGTACTCTCTATGCCCACTTTCTGGTTAGTGTTTTCTTTTTTTTTCTCTCATAAATAGGTGCTGAATTTTGTGAAAAGCTATTTCTATTGAAATGGTTATATGGTTTTTATTCTTCAATTTGTTGGTATGGTGTATTACATTGACTGACTGGAAGATGCTGAAAAATCCTTGTATCCTTGGGATGTATGATCTTTTTAATGTATTGTTGGATACAGATGGCTAGTGTTTAGTTGAGGACGTTTGCATCTATGTTTATCAGTGATGTTGGACTGTAATTTTCTTTTTGTGGTATCTTTATCTGGTTTTTCTGTCAGGGTGATGGTGGCCTCATAAAATGAATTGGGAAGTTTTTCTTGGCATGCGAATTTTTGGAACAGTTTCAGGCAGATAGGTGTTAACTCTTCTCTACATGTTTGATAAAATTTGCCTGTGATGCCATCGGGCACTGGACCTTGGTTTGTTAGGAGGTTTTTAATCACAGTTTCAATTTCAGTGCTTGTGATTGGTCTGTACATATTTTCTATTCTTCCTGATTTAGTCTAGGGAGACTGTATCTTTCTAATAATTTGCCCATTTCTTCTAGGTTGTCCATTTTATTGACATACAGTTGTTTATAGTGAAAGCGAAGTCACTCAGTTGTGTCCAACTCTTTGCAACTCCGTGGACGGTCGAGTCCCAGGTTCCTCCATCCATGGGATTTTCCAGGCAAGAATACTGGAGTGGGTTGCCATTTCCTTCTCCAGGGGATCTTCCTGACCCAGGGATCGAACCTGGGTCTCCTGCACTGCAGGCAGACTTTTTACCATCTGAGCCACCAGGGAAGCCCACAGTTGTTCATAGTAGTCTCTTATGATTCTTGGTATTTCTCTGGATTCATTTGTAACTTCCCCTTTTCCATTTCTAATTTTACTGATTTGAATCCTCTCCCTTTTTTTTCCTGATGAGTCTGGCTAAAGGTTTATCAATCTTATCTTGCCAAAGAACCATCTTTTAGTTTCATTAATCTTTGAAATTGTTTTCCTTGTCTCTATTTCATTTATTTCTGCTCTGATTTCTATGATTTCCTTCCTTCTACTGACTTTAGATTTTGTTTGTTTTTCTTTCTCTAAATTTTTTAGGTGTAAGGCTAGATTATTTATTTGAGATTTTTCTTGTTTCTTGAGGTAAGATTGTATTGCTATAAACTTCTCTCTTAGAACTGCTTTTGCTGCATCCCATAAGTTTTGGACCATTGTGTTTTTGTTTTCATTTGTCTCTAGATATTTTTTCTTATTTATTGTTTGATTTCTTCAGTGATCCAGTGGTTGTTCAGTAGCATAATGTTTAACCACTACATGTTTGTGTTTCTTAGAGCTTTTCTCTTGTAGTTTATTTCTAATCTTGTAATGTAGTATTCAGAAAACACGCTTGATATGATTTCCATTTTCTTAAGCTTGTCTTGTGACATAGCATGTGTTAACTCCTGGAGAATATTCCAAAAATACTGGGGAAAATGTGTAGTCTGCTGCTTTGGGATGAAATGCTCTATAAATATCAATTAAGTCCAACTCATCTAAAATGTCTCTGAAGCCCTATGTTTCCTTATTGATTTTCTCTCTGGATGATCTATCTATTGATGAAAGTGGGATATTAAAAGTCCCCCACTACTATTGTGTTACTGTCAATATCTTCCTTTATGTTTGTTAGTATTTGCCTTACGTATTAAGGTGCTCCTATGTTGGGCACATATATATTTATAATTGTTATATCTTCTTGGATTGAATCCTTGATCATTATGTAGTGTCCTTCTTTGTCCCTCTTTGGTTTTAAAGTCTATATTATCTGATTTGAGTGTTGCTGCTCCAACTTTCTTATAATTTCTGCACAATAGTTTGAACATTCTTTGGTATTGCCCTTCTTTGGGATTGGGATGAAATGAAAATTGACCTCTTCCAGTCCTGTGGCCGTTGTGGAGTTTTCCAAATTTTCTGGCACATTGAATGCAGAATTAAAATCTTTAAAAAATCTAAAAATCTTTTAAAATCTTAAAATCTTTCAGGATTTTAAGTAGCTCAGCTGTAATTCCATCATCTCCTCTAGCTTTGTTCATAGACATGCTTTCTAAGGCCCAGTTGACTTCACACTCCAAGATGTCTGGCTCTAAGTGAGTGACCACACCATTGTGGTTATCCAGGTCATTAAAACTTTTTTGTATAGTTCTTCTGTGTATTCTTGCCACCCATTCTTAATCTTTTCTGCTTCTGTTAGGTCCTTATCATTTCTGTCCTTTACTATGCCCATCTTTGCATGAAACATTCCCTTGATATCTTCAATTTCTTGAAGGGATTTCCAGTCTTTCCCATTCTATTTTTTCCCTCTATTTCTTTGCATTATTCACTTAAGAAGGCTTTCTTATCTCTCCTTGCTATTCTCTTGAACTCTGACTTCAGCTGCGTATATCTTTCCCTTTCTCCTTTGGCTTTTGCTTCTCTTCTTTTCTCAGCTATTTGTAAAACCTCCTCTTACAATGATCTTGCCTTCTCGCATTTCTTTTTCTTTGGAATGGTATTGGTCACTGCCTCTTGTACAATGTTATGAACATCCATCCAGAGGTTACAAGATTTGATAATTTGTTGACAACATAAATGGAAAGATTTTTCTAATATTCTACTGTCAAAATATTCCTGGTATCTACCTTATTTTTCCCAATGTATTATTTTTGATATTCTGATTTTATATAATGAAGAGGGATAGTTTTCCAAGTTTTTCCTATATTAAGGAGTTAATATTAAACTTATCTCTTCTGAAAAACAGCAATCATTCATTTGGTTTTAGTGCTATTTTCATATTTTTTTTAAAGAATAATTGTTTTCCTTCTGTCCTTAAGCAAATGAATTCTTCATATTTTTTACAAATTTGGGGGTCAATTTTGAAAATATTTATTTTTCTAATAAAGTATATATTTTCTCTAAACTTCCTAATTTTATGTCACAGAATTCCATATAATCATTTCTTTTCATTTGCTTTATCTCTTCACTTTTATATCTTTTTTTTCATTCTTATTAGTGAATATTTTTTTTACTATCTCTTTTATTCACTAACCATTTTTATCTATTTTAGGTCTAGGATTTGTTTATCAATTGTTACTTTTTTATTTTCTATTTTTAAAATTTCACTATATATCTTTATCCATTACCTCTTTCAATTTTCATTTATATTAAGCAACTTTTATTTTTGTTTTCTGCTGTTCCTTTTGGCTTTCAGGATCTCAGTTTCCAGATCAGGGATTGACAGAGGCAGTGAATGCAGCTAGTCCTAACCACTGGAACACCGNAGGATTTGTTTATCAATTGTTACTTTTTTATTTTCTATTTTTAAAATTTCACTATATATCTTTATCCATTACCTCTTTCAATTTTCATTTATATTAAGCAACTTTTATTTTTGTTTTCTGCTGTTCCTTTTGGCTTTCAGGATCTCAGTTTCCAGATCAGGGATTGACAGAGGCAGTGAATGCAGCTAGTCCTAACCACTGGAACACCGGGAATTCCTTTCTTCAACTTCTTAAGATGAGTTTTACCATAGTGGTTCAGGGTGTACAATGGAACCAGACTTCTCTAGTTTTGAAGACTCATGCTACCACTTACTATGTTACACTCATCAAGCTATTTAATCTTTCTGTGCCTCAGTTTCCTCATCTGAATAATAGGGATAATATTTCCCTCCTAAAATTTTGTGAGGATTATATAACATGATACAGATAAAAAACACAGAACATTATTTAGCATATACTAAGCATCTTAAGTACTGTTTTCTTCTTTATTCTCTTTCTCTTTATTAAGTAAAAACATTCAAACTATGTTTTCCTGAGATTATGCTTTAGTTATGTCTCAACTGGTATGAATTTATTTTTATGTAGCTTCTCATGTTAACTTTGTTTTTCTAATTAACTCAAAGGTCATTTGGTGTTATATTAATAGCTTGAATTCTTTAGTTTGGGGATGTATTTTATTATGTTAAAGTGACTTCTTTCTTATATTTTTCCTCAGGAGAGCATGGTAAAAATCTCTCAGCCAGTGGGAGGGCCATTTAGGACATCATGACATACAGCTCTGAGCTGCCAGAGCAGCAGGCCCTGTAGGGGCCGCCCCTAGACCAGGAGCTCTCTAGATCAGCAGGCCCCAGCCATTGTGGCACAAGGGACCGATTTTGGGGAAGACCGTGCCTCTGTGGACCGGGGGCAAGCAGGCAGAGAGGCTCTCAGTTCTGTCTGCCACTCACCTCCCACTCCGCCGCCCCGTTCCTGACAGGCCACAGATGGAGGGGTGCTAACTCCCGGCTGAGGGGGGAACCCCTGCTCTAGATGGCCTGTCAGTAAAGAAAGGGCAGGACTTGGCAGCTCACCTTTCTCCATTTTTCTAGATGGACTCACAGTGGCCTTTTGGATGAAAGTTGTTAGGAGATTCAAATATACTTTTCTTTATCTCACCTCTTAAAGATGCTCTTCTTCTTAGCCTCTGCTCATTATCTAGAGACAAAACCTTATCGGGGCAGCCTTAATTCTCTCTGCGGGGCTCTCTCACCCTCTGGGCCCCCCAGGCCTCCTGCTCCCCCCAACCCCTGTCTGAGGCCATCCCTAGAAACCCCGACTCCTGCTCTCGGCTCCCCGCGTTCTCCCTCTCTTTCCTCTGTCGCTTCCCATTGTGTGCTGTGTATTCTTAAACCCCCACTCAAGACAGGCCTCTCGAGTTCTTCCACACTTGAGTTCAGACGGAACTGGCTCCCCACCGGCCCCTTGGCTTTCGTTGTCTCTGGACCTGCTTCTTCTGGCATCAGAGCCTGGCTGCTGCTTTTTAAGGCAGAGGTGCTTTGTGCGACCCCAGTGTCCTGAAACTGGTTTCCTTTCAAGCCCCTCGGGGGCTGCATCTTGGTTGCCTCATACCTGCTTCCTTTACTCTGAAACCAGCCCTTCCTCTTGCTGTCAGGAGAGAGATTTTCCCATGATCCTCAGGTCGTGCTCTCCTGCGGCTCAGAATTGCATTGTTGGAACTTGATTCTTCATCCTGAGAATCTAGACAGGCGCCGCGTGGCCGCATCACTGACCTCATTGGGCTTTTCAGGTTTCTGAAAGTTGTTCCTCCCGGTCTTGATTCAGGTCGGTGCCTCTTACACACACAGTTATGCCCCCTCACACTCTCCCACCCCTCATTCCTTGGGCTTCACCCCCTCAAGCCTCCTCTGGAGTCTAGGCCAGTCAGGTCAGGGTGGCCGGATGGGCCTCACCTCGGGCACGGCGGCCCCCCCGGGGGGCGAGGGAGCTGAGCCCAGCCCGGCCTCTTCAGCCATCTCATCAGCCGGCTGGCAGCCCAGCTCACTTGCCTCCCCGTGTCCCATCTCCTCCGCAGGGAAAGCGTCGAGAAGAGACACTCCAGCCACCCCTCTCCAGGACTGTCTCTTATACACATCTAAAAATTGATTTTTTTGTGTTCTGGCTTGTCAATTACATAATCAATTTTTATAAATGTTCCATGCATATGAGGAAGTTACATATTCTCTATATATAAATATTTGCTATATCATAAAATCCATGTTTGATTGTCCCTCATTTCCTGTTCAAGAGCTTACTGATTCTTAAAATGATGTTTATAATATCTCACCATAGTTCTATTTTATTAAGATCTCTCTGCACCTCTGACTGTTTTTTTTTTTTAATTTTTATTTTTACTTTATTTTACTTTACAATACTGTATTAGTTTTGCCATACATTGACATGAATCCACCATGGATGTACATGAGTTACCAATCCTGAACCCTCCTCCCACCTCCCACCCCATATCATCTCTCTGGATCATCCCCGTGCACCAGCCCCAAGCATCCTGTATTCTGTATCAAACATAGACTGGCGGTTCATTTCTTACATGATAGTATACATGTTTCAATGCCATTGTCCCAAATCACCCCACCCTCTCCCTCTCCCTGAGTCCAAAAGTCCGTTCTATACATCTGTGTCTCTTTTGCTGTCTCGCATACAGGGTTATCATTACCATCTTACTGAATTCCATATATATGTGTTGATATACTGTACTGATGTTTTCCTTTCTGGCTTACTTCACTCTGTATAATAGGCTCCAGTTTCATCCATCTCATTAGAACTGATTCAAATGAATTCTTTTTAAAGGCTGAGTAATACTCCATTGTGTATATGTACCACAGCTTTCTTATCCATTCATCTGCTGATGGACATCTAGGTTGTTTCCATGTCCTGGCTATTATAAACAGTGCTGCAATGAACATTGGGGTACATGTGTCTCTTTCAATTCTGGTTTCCTCGGTGTGTATGCCCAGCAGTGGGATTGCTGGGTCATAAGGCAGTTCTATTTGCAGTTTTTTAAGGAATCTCCACACTGTTCTCCATAGTGGCTGTACTAGCTTGCATTCCCACCATCAGTGTAAGAGGGTTCCCTTTTCTCCACACCCTGTCCAGCATTGATTGCTTGTAGACTTTTGGATCGCAGCCATTCATTCTAACTGGTGTGAAATGATACCTCATTGTGGTCTTGACTTGCATTTCTCTGATAATGAATGATGCTGAGCATCTTTTCATGTGTTTGTTAGCCATCTGTTTGTCTTCTTTGGAGAAATGTCTATTTAGTTCTTTGGCACATTTTTTGATTGGGTC
>SJYT01011626.1:308215-340995 GCA_006410635.1 Cephalophus harveyi
GCTACTCCTGCTTTCTTTTGGTCTCTATTTGCATGGAATATCTTTTTCCAGCCCTTCACTTTCAGTCTGTATGTGTCCCTTGTTTTGAGGTGGGTCTTTTGTAGGCAGCATATATAGGGGTCTTGTTTTTGTATCCATTCAGCCAGTATTTGCCTTTTGGTTGGGGCATTCAACCCATTTACGTTTAAGGTAATTATTGATAAGTATGATCCTGTTGCCATTTACTTTATTGTTTTGGGTTCGAGTTTATATGCCCTTTTTGTGTTTTCTGTCTAGAGAAGATCCTTTAGCATTTGTTTTAGAGCTGGTTTGGTGGTGCTGAATTCTCTCAGTTTTTGCTTGTCTGTAAAGCTTTTGATTTCTCCTTCATACTTCAATAAGATCCTTGCTGGGTACAGTAATCTGGCCTGTAGGTTATTTTCTTTCACCACTTTAAGTATGTCTTGCCATTCCCTCCTGGCTGAAACGTTTCTATTGAAAGATCTGCAGTTATCCTTATAGGAATCCCCTTGTGTGTGCTGTTCTTTATTAATTTGATTAATATGTGTCTTGGCGTGTTTCACCTTGGGTTTATCCTGTTTGGAACTCTCTGGGTTTCTTGGACTTGGGTGATTAGTTCCTTCCTCATCTTAGGGAAGTTTTCAACTATTATCTCCTCAAGTATTTTCTCATGGTCTTTCTTTTTGTCTTCTTCTTCTGGGACTCTTATAATTCGAATGTTGGAGCATTTCATATTGTCCTGAAGGTCTCTGAGATTGTCCTCACTTATTTTAATTTGTTTTTCTTTTTTCCTCTCTGATTCATTTATTTCTACCAGTCTATCTTCTCTTTCATTAATCCTATCTTCTGCCTCCGTTGTGTTGTTGCCTCCAGAGTGTTTCTGATCTCATTTATTGTATTATTCATTATACATTGACTCTTTTTTATTTCTTCTAGGTCCTTGTTAAACCTTTCTTGCATCTTCTCAATCCTTGTCTCCATGCTGTTTATCTGTGATTCCATTTTGATTTCAAGATTTTGGATCATTTTCACTACCAGTATTTGGAATTCTTTCTCAGGTATATTTCCTATCTCTTCCCCTTTTGTTTGGTTTGGTGGGCATTTCTCCTGTTCCTTTACCTGCTGGGTATTCCTCTGTCTCTTCATCTTGTTTATATTGCTGTGTTTGGGGTGACCTTTCTGTATTCTGGGAATTTGTGGAGTTCTCTTTATTATGGAGTTTCCTCACTGTGGGTGGGGTTGTATCAGTGGCTTGTCAAGGTTTCTTGGTTAGGGAAGCTTGTGTCAGTGTTCTGGTGGCTGGACCTGGATTTCTTCTCTCTGGAGTGCAATGAAATGTCCAGTAATGGGTTATGAAACATCAATGGTTTTGGAGTAACTTTGAGCTGCCTGTATATTGAAGCTCAGGGGTGTGTTCCTGTGTTGCTGGAGAATGTGCATGGTATGTCTTGCTCTGGAACTTGTTGGCCCTTGAGTGGTGCTTGGTTTCAGTGTAGGTATGGAGGCACTTCATGAGCTTCTATTGATTAATGTTCCCTGGATTCAGGAGTTCTCTGATGTTCTCAGGATTTGAACTTAAGCCTCCTGCTTCTGGTTTCCAGTTTTATTTTTACAGCAACCTCAAGACTTCTCCATCTATACAGCACCAATGATAAAACATCTTGGTTAAAGATGAAAAGTTTTTCCACCTTGAAGGACACTCAGAGAGGTTCACTGAGTTCCATGGAGGAGAGAAGAGGGAGAGGGTAGTTAGAGGTGACTGGAATGAGATGAGGTAGGATCAAAAGAGGAGAGAGCAAGCTAGCCAGTAATCACTTCCTTATCACTCCACAGTCTGGACTGCTCAGAGATGTTCACGGAGTTATACAGGGAAGAGGATAGGGAGGAAGTAGACAGAGGTGGTCAGGAGGATAAAAGAGGGAAATGAAAAGGAGAGAGACAGATCCAGTCAGTAACCAGTTCCCTAAGTGTTCTCCATCGTCTGGAACACACAGAGATTCACAGAGTTGGGTAGAAAAGAGAAGGGGGCGGGAAGAGACAGAGGCCACCTGGTGGAGAAAAAGGAGAGTCCAAAGGAGGAGAGAGTGGTCAAGCCAGTAATCTCAGTCTCAGGTAAAATTGAGTACTGAAGATTGGGTTTTTAAATGTACAAAATTTACAACAAATACCAAAAAACAAAGATTAAAAATCTAGAGTAGAGGTTGGATTTTCAAAAATGCAATATTAAAGAAAAGAAGAAGAAGAAGAAAAAAAAGCCACAAGAATTATTAAACAACAACAACAACCACAAAAAATATATATATATGGCATTTGCTTTCAAAATAGGGTCTTTTTTTTTTTTGAAAAGTAATAGTAGGTTATAAAAATAAAAATTAAAGGAGAAATAGAGGACTTAAAATTTTAAAAAAATTAAAAAAGAAGAAGAAAAAGAAAAAACAATCACACAACAATATCAATAACAACAAAAAAAGAATGATCGTAAAAATAGTAAAGATATATCTGAGACTTTCTCTAGTGTTGTGTGCAGTGTGGGGTCACTTCCAAGACGGTTCCCTCTGTTTAGCTTCTTCTGTTTGCTGGCCTCTTCAGTGTCTGATTTCTGCCCTGACACAAGGGGGGCGGTGGTGGATACTTTTTTTTTTTTAGACTCACTTGTTCAGTTGCGCTGTGGGGAGGGAGGGATGCTGCAAACAAATAACACTGGCGTGTGCTCACAGTGTCTCAGCCACACTGGGCCTGCCCCTGCTCATGGCACACACTGCTCAGGCTCTACGTTGCTCCACCAGGAACCGTCTGAGGCTGCCCTAGGCTGCATGCACCTCCCCGGTCTAAGCTGCTCAGGCTTGGCACTCAGGTAGCCCCCAGAGGCACAGATTTGGCTGGGCTTGCATTTTGTGCCCTTCCCAGGTCCGAGTAGCTCAGGTGTTTGGTGAGTGTGGTCGCTGTGACTTATCACCTTTCCCATCTCTGCAGCTCAGTTTTCTGGGTGTACCTCTGGTGTCTCTTCTCAGGCAGATGGTGACTGTCCAGAACCCCAAGAAGTCTTAGTTAGCAAAGAAGCCTGCTTGCAGTTTGGTAGGTAATGTCTCTCTAGGGCTGCGATTGCCCCCTTCCAGCCCTTCTGGCTCTGGCTGCCTGTCTCTGGAGGGAGATGGTCTGCAGCCGGCTATTTCTTTTCCATTCTTTGTTATGTGCGCGGTCCTGGTGGTGTCTTATGTTAGAGCTTTTTGCATGGTAGCGATCCCACAGCCTGGTTTGCTAGCCCAAGTTAGTTCACTCTGGTTACACTCGGGGCGTTCTGGCCTGATTCTTAAAAAGCACTGCAGCCCTCGCCTCCCTGCCCAGCCCCGACTTGCTAGTGGCAGATGCAGGCATCTGCGCTGTTTCTCCACCGGGAGAGTTACCGTTGGGCTCGTAATCTGTTGGTTTTAATTATTTATTTATTTTTCCTCCCTGTTATGTTGCCCTCTGTGCTTCCAAGGCTCGCCACAGGCTCGGCAGCGAGAGTGTTTCCTGGTGTTTGGAAACTTCTCTCTTCTTAAGACTCCCTTCCCAGGACAGGACTCCCTTCCTGGGACAGAGCTCCCTCCCTACTTCCTTTGTCTCTTTTTTTGTCTTTTATATTTTTTCCTACTTGTTTTTGAAGAAAATGATCTGCTTTTCTGGGTGTCTGATGTCCTCTGCCAGCGTTCAGAGTTGTTTTGTGGAATTTACTCAGCATTGAAATGTTCTTTTGATGAATTTGTGAGGGAGAAAGTGGTCTCCCCATCCTATTCCTCTGCCATCTTAGGACCGCCCTGACTGGTTTTGTTTGGCAGATTTAGCCATCATATTAATTGGTTTATAGCTTTTTATCTTCATCAGTAATTGTACCTTTTCTTTTACATAGTGTTCCTTTATCCTGTTAGCACTTTCAATCTTAAATTCTCCTTCTTTACATTGTTATTGCAAAATTTATGTTCCTTTTAGTTTTGATTACCTTGGAGCGACCATGCCAATTCTCTCTCTCTTTTTTTTTTTTTAAGGAATTACTTTCTTTCTTTTTTAGATCTGGTATAAATTGCTACTTATGCTTGAAGTTCAGGAATTTTTCCAGGATATGTCAAGATTCATCTTATCAGCCCTGTGAGGAACTTATTCACCCCTTTAACTATGAAGAATTTATCTTCCCTCCATTAAGAGAAAATTTCTCCTATTATTGAATTGTTACCTCTTCTCCATCCTTTCCTTTATCTCTATTTGGGGTTCTTATTAATTGCATACTAAAACGTCTGGGGTGGTACTCAGATGGCTTTGGATTTCATCATGATTTCCAAATCTTTATAATTAATTTTTGTGTTTAGAGGTAATTGTTACTCAAGGTTTTCCTGCCAGTTGTTTCTGATCTCAGCCATGCCTACTCTCCCTTTCAATATCTCTCCTGAAGCATAAATAGAAAATCATTTGATTTTGTTGCCAAAAGAACTTTCTGTTTTATAATTAAATCCTTTTACACCCATTTATTTATTTAGTTAGTTAGTTAAGGTTGCCATCTGCTCCTTGAAGGAGTTCTCTTTTGATTAAAGTTACCATTTTGGGTGATCAGACCCATCATTCTCTCTCTGACTTCTGGGCTCACCACACTTTATTGTTATTTTGCCACTTACTCATGAATCTCTTATCAGGGCTTTCTTGATAGCTCAGTTGGTAAAGAATCTGCCTGCAGTGGAGGAGACCCAAGTTTGAGTCCTGGGTTGGGAAGATCCCCTGGAGAAGGGGAAGGCTACCCACTCCAGTATTCTTGGGCTTCTTTTGTGGCTCAGCTGGTAAAGAATCTGCCTGCAATGTGGGAGACCTGGGTTTGATCCCTGAGTTGGGAAGATCCCCAGGAGAAGGGAAAGGCTACCCACTCCTGTATTCTGGCCTGGAGAATTCCATGGAGTGTAGAGTTCATGGGGTCACAGAGTCGGATATGACTGAATGACTTTCACTGATGCACTGACATGAATCTCTTACTTTTAGTACTCAGCTTTAAGTATGTATTTAGTATCTATCAGAAGCTTCCAGAAAAAATCATATTTATCAATGAAATGTAAGAGGAATTCCTATCAAAATCTTAAACAAAGCAGAGGTCATTATCAAGGTCACTATATTGGTGATAATAGCCAATATAATAAAACAAAAAAGGAATTAAGTCACATTGATTAGAAAGGAAATGACAAACTGGCATTACTAATACATGATATCATCTGCCCCCAAAATTTGAATAGAAATCAAAATATCATTACAACTGAGAAGACAATTTGTCAAGGTGGTCAAATGTAAGATTAACATACAAATCTTAGATACTCTTCATGAACAGTAATAAATATTCTTAAATGTCTAGAAATAAATCTGCCAGGTGTTAACAATACAGTGTATAAAAAGATAACTCTACCAAAATGAAAAGTGCATGAATATACAAAAGAACATGCACAAATTTTAGAAGAGAAAATTCAATGTTGTAAGTATTCCACTCTACACATTATTCCTTAAATTCAATACAATAATAAATAAAGTCTACATTGGTGTTTTTATATGAGTTTTTATATAAAATTGAGAAAATACATTTAAATTTCATCTGGAAGAGGAAAAAACAAACAAAAAAGTATAGCCAATATAATTTGTTGTTTTTTAGTTGCTACATTATGTACGACTTTTTGCTACTCCATGGAGTGTAACCCACCAGGCTCCACTGTCTGTGGGATTTCCCATGCTAGAATACTGGAGTGGGTTGCCATTTCCTTCTCTAGGGTATCTTCCCAATCCAGGAGTCGAACCCACATGTCCTGCATTAGCAGACAGATTCTTTATCACTGAGTCACCAGGGAAGTCCTAGCCAATGCATGTTGTTGTTGTTGTTCATTCATTAAATTGTGTCCAACTCTTTGTTACCCCATGGACTGCAGCACATCAGGCTTCCCTGTCTTCCACTATCTCTCATAGTTTGCTCAAGTTTATGTCTATTGAATCGGTGATGCTATCTTACCATCTCATCCTTTGCTGCCCTCTTCTCCTCCTGCCTTCAATCTTTCCCAGCACCAGGGTATTCTTCTGGCTCTTTGCATCAGGTGGCCATAGTATTGGAGCTTCAGGCTTATCATCAGTCCTTCCAGTGAACATTTGGGGTTCATTGGTTTGACTGGTTTCATCTCCTTGCTATCCAATGGACTCTCAAGAGGCTTCTCTAACGCCACAATTCAAAAGCATCGTTTCTTCAGCATTCAGCCTTTTTATGGTCCAACTTTCACATCTGCACATGACTACTAGAAAAACAATACTTTTTACTATATAAACCTTTGTTGACAAAGTGATATAAAGCCAATGTATTATTTTCTTTAAACAAACAAAGTAATTAGTAACTTGTCTGGCCTGATAACAAAGTTTACTCTAGATCTACAGAATAAAAGCAATGTGACAATAATTTCAGAAAATACAAATAGAAAAATCAAATAGGCTGAATGATCCAAATGCAGACCTGCTTTCAATGGGAAAGTTAATATATAATAAATATGACATTTGAATCAAAAGGAGTAAATTGTTTAGTAAAATGTACTGAGATTGTTAATTTTGCATTTGGAAGAAAAATAAATTCAGTTAATTTTTTCAAATTTGTTAGAGATCATTTTCCCTAGGAAGCAATTTTCAAGACAGATTTGTTGGCAGGAAGTTTACTGAGGATTTGCTCTCTGGATCAGTACCTGAGGGGTATGAGAAAGAAGCAGCAGTGGGCAAGGAAGAAACTGGGCTGCAATTTAGTCTCAGTGGCTTTGGCCAATCCTAAGTGGAGCCTCTGAAGCTGAGTATCCAGCTCTGAGGTCAGAAGAAAGTGTACTATACAGGGATCAGTCATTGGATGCATGCTGCCCCTGGAAAGGGGGCGTGACCCTGAGCAAGGCAGCTCTCCCCAGCTGAGGGCAAGTATTTCATGGAGAGCTGACACCACAATATTCACAAAATGAATTCCAGATGTATCTAAAAACTATCTGTAGGAAACTAAAATATGGAATGTGAATTTTTTTTAAGTAGAATATATTTATAATCTTAGGGTAAGAAGGTCTTTCTAATGATAGATTGATTAGCTGACTTAGAGTTGAGAATGCCTATAAACGTATTATAACACAAAGAAAACCAAAGGACAGACTGGGGGAAAACATCTGCAGTGTGTTATAATGAAGGCATGGTGTAAGGGATATAACAAAAAGTAACATTACTTTCTCTCCCAGTGGACATATTAAAGGTGATTTAAATAGGAGAAGCTTTAATGGATATCATGACTTTTCTGTACTATGTTCATGTTAAGTCAAAAACACATTCTCATTTTGGTCCAAGATATTAACACTTCAAACTTCTCTCTTAGATAAGATTTCTCCTGCTCCTTCTCTGCCTTTATGGAGCCCCAGCTCTTAAGGAAGGGAATATGGTTGTGGTTTTAGACCCCACATGATGGTAAAGTGTACAATTAAGGAAGGAATGGTAAAAGGATAGAGCAGGGAAGTTCCTGTTTAGCTAGGGGTGGCCTCTGTCACAGCTGATGTCTCGTACTCTGGGTCTGATGTGTTTGAAGGAGACCCCCCTGGGAAATTTGGTGTGGTCTTTGGAAACCAGGATGATCCTCCCCAACCCCAACCATACCTTCTATGACTCTCTGGTCCATACTTCCAGTAACTGGCAGACCCCTCCTCAGGGGTCACACAGGTGGACTCCCACCTCCCTGTACCCCTGTGAGTGGGAAGAAGTTATAAAGTCATTCTCTTTATACTCTCTCTCTTTTCCATCTCTCACCTTCTGTACGTCTTGAGCAGGAGACAAACAGAAGTCAGATTTTTCCCAACTGCAACCTTACAGGCAGCATTGCTCACTTAGATGTAAGGAGAAAACAGGACCATTTACCCAGGGTCAGGGTTGGGCAGGGATGGAACTCACAAAGGAGGCTCTCCTAAGAAATCCCTTACAAACCTCTGCCCATCTTCTCAACCCCTGTGAGTGAGGTTGGGTGTATGTGTTTTGAAATGTGTTTTGAAAACATCCCTTCACAATCCATAATAGAAAAATGATTAAATCTAGAACATATAAAGAGCATCTACAAATCAACCAAATTACAGAAGACAAATATAAAAGGGCAATTAAAGGAAGAAAAGGTTCTCAAACTCACTGATAATCACCAGAATAGAATTTAACCCAACTAATGCTTGAATTATCAGAAACAAAGAAATTCAAAGCATCTAGCTGAACAAACATGTAGGAGAATGAATATTCTCATTTATACCAGTGATGAATTGTCAATTTGACAAGAATTATTAAAATATGGAGTATAATTTTACTATATTATTTAAATCTTAAGCCTCATACCCTTCAATGTAACAACTATATCAGAAGTGACTGTATTAAGTTTTCCCAATAATGAGTGAAAATGATTATCAGAGATGAGGAAAATATGTAGAGCATAAAAGAGATTTTTTTGAGGGTACATACCTAATTTGTTACTATCAAAGTTCTAGCTGTAGCATATGTTTTACTGAAGTTTCTATAAGAATGTATTCCTGTAATACTACGTACTTAAAATATTTTAAGAGATTATAAAAGTTTGTTATTGTTTTGCAATAACTTAAGTACAACAGATTCAACATTTATTTCATAAGACATAAAATGATGTTATCAGAACACTCTTGCTCTTTTCTAGGCTACTGGCTTCAGAGAAGATAAACAACACGTTTTCCACAATCATTTTTTTGCAGGCAAATGATTTTTAAAATAGAAGAATTAGAAAAGCAGGACATTTCTTTAAGCCCAGTAGGTTTCCCAATTTCACTTGGCCATTACCTATATGTAATTTTTACAGGTGGCCAATAAACACATGAAAAAAAAAAAATGCTCAGTATCATTCAAATGCAAATCAAAGCTACAATGAAGTATCACCTCACGTCAATCAGAATGGCCATCATCATCAAAACATCTACAAATAATAAATGCTGGAGAATCTGTGGAGAAAAGGGAACTCTCCTGTGCTGGTGGTAGGAATGTAAATTGATATAGCCACTATGGACAACAGTATGGAGATTCCTTAAAAAACTAGAAATAAAACAACCATATGACTCAGAAATCCCACTACTGCATATATACCCTGAGAAAACCATAATTGAGAAAGACACATGTACCCCAGTGTTCGTTGGAGCACTATTTACAATAACTAAAATGTGGAAGCAACCTGGATTCCCATCAACAGATGAATGGATGATGCATATATACAATGGAATATTATTTAGCCATTAAAAAGAATGACTCTGAGTCCATTTTAGTGAAGTGTATGAACTTAGAGCCTCTAATACAGAGTGAAGTAAGTCAGAAAGAGAAAAATATCAAATATTAACTTTTATCGATGGACTCTAGAAAAACACTACTAGTGGAAGTATTTGCAGGGAAGGAATGGAGACACAGATGCAAAGAACAGACTTGTGGACACAGTGGGGTGAGGAGAGTGTAGGATGAATTGAGAAAGTAGCATAGACATATATACACTGTCACATGTTAAAATAGATAGCCAATGGGAAGCTGCCATATAACAGAGGAAGCCCAGTCTGGCACTCTGCAATGACCTAGAAGGGTGGGATGGGAGGGAGTAGGGAGGCTCAAAAGGAGTGAATGTATGTATAATTATGACTGATTTGCATTATTGTACAGCAGAAACCAGTAAACATTGTAAGGCAATTATTCTCCAATTAAAAAATAAACATCAGATACAACTCTAATTCCACAACTAAAATAGTTTCTATAGACCTAAAATGGACACCTAATCCATGTCAAAACCATCTTCTAATTAAGAAGGGTCTGTAGAGCTCATTTCTCCTTTCTTAAAGTTGTTTTCTAAGAGATCCTGGGCCTCACAATCATGTTTTACTACAGGATCCTGTTCAACCTGTTTCTAAAGTTGATTGAATCTGAATGACCCAAGATCTATAATCAGACTATGTCTTCATGAGTGAGCTTGAGGGACACAGGAGATTCTGGACCAGTTGCTTGAACAGAGGACAGAGAAGCTCAAGAGAGAAAACAAACTAAGACATGTATTCAGAAAGAGGTAAACCATTCTGCAAAGACAAGGGTAAGATTAAACTGGACACACAGACAGAGGCTGAGAGGGAAATAGAGAAGAGTTCCTTGGTTCATAGTGATTTTCCTTGTGTTAGAAATAATCACGATTAGTGGTGACACTTAACTTTCTGGTGGCTCAGATGGTAAAGAATCTGCCTGCAATGCAGGAGGTGCAAGAGGCTTGAGTGCAATATCTGGGTCAGGAAGATCCCTTGGAGAAGGGAATGGCAACCCACTCCAGTATTCTTGCCTGGAGAATTCCATGGACAGAAGAGCCTGGTGGGCTACAGTCCATGAGGTCTCAAAGAGTCGGACATGATTGAGCGATTATCACTTTCATTTTCTGTAGTGATACTGAGCTGGCAGTTGTTCTAACTATTTGACACATGATGTCCTCTCTCTTTCAATTCACATAACATAAGATGACCAAATACTCTTAGCAACCTTACAAATGAAAAAAGAGTTTATCTATGTATGGTCTCAGAGCTCCCAATGAGAAGAGCAACAATTTTAACCCAGGTGAATGACTCCAGAGCCTAAGTGTGCTCTCTCTTTCTCTCTCTTTTAACTTTTTACTCTATTCTTTTCCCCAAGTTTTTATTTTGATAAGTCCTTCTTTGTCGCTAATATTTTCTTTAGGTAGTTTTTGCCCCCAACGATGTAATGAAGATAATGTATTCCATTTAGTTGTCAGATTACTTTCAGTATAATTTAGTTCAGTGGCTAAGTCGTGTTGGACTTTTTGTGACCCCATTGACTGCAGCACAGCAGGTTTC
Organism: Cephalophus harveyi; assembly: GCA_006410635.1. Lineage (NCBI taxonomy): Eukaryota > Metazoa > Chordata > Mammalia > Artiodactyla > Bovidae > Cephalophus > Cephalophus harveyi. Next base: position 319,102 of record SJYT01011626.1, read on the forward strand.
CCTGTCCTTCACTGTCTCCTGGAGTTTGCTCAAAATCCTATCCACTGAGTTGATGATGCCATCCAACCATCTCATCCTCTGTCATCCCCTTCTCCTCCTGCTGTCAGTCTTTCCCAGCATCAGGGTCTTTTTCAATGAGTTGGCTCTTCTTATCAGGTAGCAAAAGTATTGAGTCTCAGCTTCAGCAGAAGTCCTTCCAATGAATATTCAGGGATGATTTTCTTTAGGATTGACTGGTTTGATCTCCTTGCTCTCCAAAGGACTCAAGAATCTTCTCCAACACCACAGTTGGAAAGAATCAACTCGTTGGCATTCAGCCCTCTTTATGGTCTGATTCTCACATCTGTGCAGGACTACTGGAAAAAGCATAGCTTGAACTATAAGTACTTGGATGCAATCTCAAAAACAACAGAATGATCTCTGTTCATTTCCAAGGCAAACCATTCAATATCACAGTAATCCAAGTCTATGGGCCTGACCAGTAACACTGAAGAAGCTGAAGTTGAACAGTTCTATGGGGACCTACAAGACTTTCTAGAACTAACACCCAAAAAAGATGTCCTATTCATTACAGGGGACTGAAATGCAAAAGTAGGAAGTCAAGAAACACTTGGAGTAAAAGGCAAATTTGGCCTTGGAATAAGGAGTGAAACAGGGCAAAGGCTAATAGAGTTTTGCCAAAAGAATGCACTGGTCATAGCAAACACACTCTTCCAACAACACAAGAGAAGACTCTACACGTGGAAATCGTCAGATGGTCAACACTGAAATCAGACTGATTATATTCTTTGCAGCCAAAGATGGAGAAGCTCTATACAGTCAGCAAAAACAAGACCAGGAGCTGACTGTGGCTCAGATCATGAACTCCTTATTGACAAATTTACACTTAAATTGAAGAAAGTAGGGAAAACCACTAGACCATTCAGGTACAACCAAAGTCAAATCCCTAATGATTATACACTGGAAGTGAGAAATAGATTTAAGGGATTAGATCTGATAGACAGGGTGCCTGATGAACTATGGAAGGAGGTTCGTGACATTGTACAAGAGAGAGGGATCAAGACCATCCCCAAGAAAAAGAAATGCAAAAAAGGAAAAATGGCTCTCTGAGGAGGCCTTACAAATAGCTGTGAAAAGAAGAGAAGTGAAAGGCAAAGGAGAAAAGGAAAGATATTTGAATGCAGTGTTCCAAAGAATAGCAAGGAGAGATAAGAAAGCCTTCCTAAGTGATCAATGCAAAGAAATAGAGGAAAACAATAGAATGGGAAAGACAAGAAATCTCTTCATGAAAATTAGAGATACCAAGGGAACATTTTATGCAAAGATGGGCTCGATAAAGGACAGAAATGGTATGGACCTAACAGAAGCAGAAAATATTAAGAAGAGGTGCCAAGAATACACAAAAGAACTGTACAAAAAAAAGATCTTCACGACCCAGATAATCATGATACTGTGATCACTCACCTAGAACCACACATCCTGGAATGTGAGGTCAAGTGAGACTTAGGAAGCATCACTATGAACAAAGCTAGTGAAGGTGATGGAATTCCAGTTGAGCTCTTTCAGATTCTAAAAGATGATGCTGTGAAAGTGCTGCACTCAATATGTCAACAAATTTGGAAAACTCAGCAGTGGCCACAGGACTGGAAAAGTCAGTTTTCATTCCAATCCCAAACAAAAGCAATGCCAAAGAATGCTCAAACTACAGCATAACTGCACTCATCTCACACACTAGTAAAGCAATGCTCAAAATTCTCCAAGCCAGGCTTCAGCAATACATGAATTGTGAACTTCCAGATGTTCAAGCTGGTTTTATTTTATTTTATTTTTTTTCATAGAAACATCTCAGAAATTTTTTTTTCCTGGTAATTTTTTTTTTATTTTTACTTTATTTTACTTTACAATACCGTGTTGGTTTTGCCATACATTGACATGAATCCACCATGGGTGTATACGAGCTCCCAATCCTGAATCCCCCTCCCACCCCATATCATCTCTCTGGATCATCCCCGTGTACCAGCCCCAAGCATCCTGTATCCTGTATTGAACATAGGCTGATGTTTCATTCTTACATGATAGTATACACGTTTCAATGCTATTCTCCCAAATCATCCCACCCTCTCCCTCTCCCACAGAGTCCAAAAGTCCTTTCTATACATCTGTGTCTCTTTTGCTGTCTCACATACAGGGTCATCATTGCCATCTTTCTAAATTCCATATATATGTGTCAGTATACTGTATTGGTGTTTTTCTTTCTGGCTTACTTCACTCTGTATAATAGGTTCCAGTTTCATCCATCTCATTAGAACTGATTCAAATGAATTCTTTTTAATGGCTGAGTAATACTCCATTGTGTATATGTACCACAGCTTTCTTATCCATTCATCTGCTGATGGACATCTAGGTTGTTTCCATGTCCTGGCTATTATAAACAGTGCTGCAATGAACATTGGGGTACATGTGTCTCTTTCAATTCTGGTTTCCTCGGTGTGTATGCCCAGCAGTGGGATTGCTGGGTCATAAGGCAGTTCTATTTGCAGTTTTTTAAGGAATCTCCACACTGTTCTCCATAGTGGCTGTACTAGTTTGCATTCCCACCAACAGTGTAAGAGGGTTCCCTTTTCTCCACACCCTCTCCAGCATTTATTGCTTGTAGACTTTTGGATCGCAGCCATTCTGACTGGTGTGAAATGGTACCTCATTGTGGTCTTGATTTGCATTTCTCTGATAATGAGTGATGTTGAGCATCTTTTCATGTGTTTGTTAGCCATCCGTATGTCTTCTTTGGAGAAATGTCTGTTTAGTTCTTTGGCCCATTTTTTGATTGGGTCGTTTATTTTTCTGGAATTGAGCTGCATGAGTTGCTTGTATATTTTTGAGATTAGTTGTTTGTCAGTTGCTTCATTTGCTATTGTTTTCTCCCATTCAGAAGGCTGTCTTTTTACCTTGCTTATAGTTTCCTTTGTTGTGCAGAAGCTTTTAATTTTAATTAGATCCCATTTGTTTATTTTTGCTTTTATTTCCAGTATTCTGGGAGGTGGATCATAGAGGATCCTGCTGTGATTTATGTCGGAAAGTGTTTTGCCTATGTTCTCCTCTAGGAGTTTTATAGTTTCTGGTCTTACGTTTAGATCTTTAATCCATTTTGAGTTTATTTTTGTGTGTGGTGTTAGAAAGTGATCTAGTTTCATTCTTCTACAAGTGGTTGATCAGTTTTTCCAGCACCACTTGTTAAAGAGATTGTCTTTACTCCATTGTATATTCTTGCCTCCTTTCTCGAAGATAAGGTGTCCATATGTGTGTGGATTTATCTCTGGGCTTTCTATTTTGTTCCATTGATCTATATTTCTGTCTTTGTGCCAGTACCATGCTGTCTTGATGACTGGCTTTGTAGTAGAGCTTGAAGTCAGGCAGGTTGATTCCTCCAGTTCCATTCTTCTTTCTCAAGATTGCTTTGGCTATTCGAGGTTTTTTGTATTTCCATACAAATCGTGAAATTATTTGTTCTAGTTCTATGAAAAACACCGCTGGTAGCTTGATAGGGATTGCATTGAATCTATAGATTGCTTTGGGTAGTATACTCATTTTCACTATATTGATTCTTCTGATCCATGAACATTTTAGAAAAGGCAGAGGAACTAGAGATCAAATTGCTAACATCCGCGGGATCATGGAAAAAGCAAGAGAGTTCCAGAAAAACATCTATTTCTGCTTTATTGACTATGTCAAAGCCTTTGATTGTATGGATCACAATAAACTGTGGAAAATCCTGAAAAAGATGGGCTTACCAGACCACCTGACCTGCCTCTTTTGAGAAACCTGTATGCAGGTCAGGAGGGAACAGTTAGAACTGGACATGAAAAAAAAGACTCGTTCCAAATAGGAAAAGGAGTACGTCAAGGCTGTATATTGTCACCCTGCTTATTTAACTTATATGCAGAGTGCATCATGAGAAACGCTGGGCTGGAAAAAGCACAAGCTGGAATCAAGATTCCCGGAAGAAATATCAATAACCTCAGATATGCAGATGACACCACCCTTATGGCAGAAAGTGAAGAGAAACTAAAAAGCCTCTTGATGAAAGTGAAAGAGGAGAGTGGAAAAGTTGGCTTAAAACTCAACATTCAGAAAACGAAGATCATGGCATCTGGCCCCATGACTTCATGGCAAATAAATGGGGAAACAGTAGAAACAGTGTCAGACTTTATTTTGGGAGGCTCCAAAATCACTGCAGATGGTGATTGCAGCCATGAAATTAAAGGACACTTACTCCTTGGAGGGAAAGTTATGACCAAACTAGACAGGATATTAAAAAACAGAGACATTACTTTGCCAACAAAAGTCTGTCTAGTCAAGGCTATGGTTTTTTCAGCAGTCATGAATGAATGTGAGAATTGGACTATAAAGAAAGCTGAGTGCCGAAGAATTGGTGCTTTTGAACTGTGGTGTTGGATAAGACTCTTGAGAGTCCCTTGGACTGCAAGAGGATCCAACCATTCTATCTAAAGGAGATCAGTCCTGGGTGTTCACTGGAAGGACTGATGTTGAAGCTGAAACTCCGATATTTTGGCCACCTGATGCGAAGAGCTGACTCATTGGAAAAGACCCTGAGGCTGGGAAAGATCTAAGGTGGGAAGAGAAGGGGATGACAGAGGATGAGATGGTTGGATGATGTCACCGACTCAATGGACATGGGTTTGTGTGGACTCCGGGAGTTGGTGATAGACAGGGAGGCCTGGCATGCTGCGGTTCATGGGGTCACAAAGAGTTGGACACGACTAACCGACTGAACTGAATTGAACTGAACTGACTATAAGGTCCCTGTAGTGATGTCTCTGATTTTTAATACACTGTTATGCTTGTCATAGGGGGTTCCTAGGTGGTGCTAGCTGTAAGAACCTGCCTGCCAATGGAGGATTGTCCCCTGGGTGTGGACAATCTCCTGGAGGAGGAAATGGCAACTGACTCTAGTACTCTTGCCTGGAGAATCCCGTGGACAAAGGAGCCAACAGACCTTAGGGTCACAAAGAGTCGCACACGACTGAAGCGACTTAGCACAAGCACAAGCAAGCTGGGTTTGTCATATCTTTTTTTCCAAGGAGCAAGCATCTTTTAATTTCATGGCTGTAGTCCCCATTGACAGTGATTTTGCAGCCCAGGAAAATAAAATCTGGCACGGTTCCCATTTTTTCTTAATCTCGTCTGCTTCTGTTAGGTCCTTACCATTTCTGTTCTTTTTGTACCCATCTTCACATGAAATTTTCCCTTGGTATCTCTAATTTTCTTGAATAGATCTCTAGTGTTTCCCATTCTACTTTTTCCCTCTTTGTTTGCATTGTTCAGTTAAGAAGGCTGTCTTATCTCTCCTTGGTATTCAGCTTACTTCAGTTCAGTTCAGTTCAGTTGCTCAGTCGTGTCCGACTCTTTGCGACCCCATGAATCGCAGCACGCCAGGCCTCCCTGTCCATCATCATCTTCTGGAGTTCACTCAAACTTAAGTCTCCTTAAATACAAAAAATAGTCTCTGGTTTTTAAGGTGTTTTGTTTTGTTTGACCTTTTGCCCCATGCCTTGTCGCAGTTATCTACTGTTGCCCAACAAGCTACCCTACAACTCAATGGTTTAATGCCAGTATACAGCCACCATCCTTTAATTATGGTCACATACTGCAGGTCAGAATCATGGACAGAGCACAGTGAGGATGGCTTGTCTTTGCTCTGTGATGCCTGATGTCTCATCAGTTATCTGGCTAAATGCTGGGATCATCTGAAGCCTTCTTCACTCATATATCTGCTACTTGAACTGTTATGATTCAAAGCCTGGACTCAGCTGTAGTTGTCAATTGGCACACCTACATGTGGCCTTGTCATGTTGCTTAGCCTCCCTTACAACATGGCAGCCTCAGAGGAGTTAGGCTCCGGACTTAACACCAAGTGTTCTAGCACTACATTGTAGAAGCTGCAAAGCCCTCAGTGACCTTGCCTCAGAAGCCACATAGTGTCACTTCTGATCTACTGTACCGATCAATACAGAAGAAGGTACACAGATTATCTACCTTTTAATGGGAATAGTGTCAAAGAATTTACACCATGTTTTAAACCAACAGAATATCATTAATCTCTTTGAAGAATCCAAACTGCTTAAATGTATTTCTAACATCATGACATATTGATTCTTTTGCAAATTGTGCTATTAATATTAGCTCTCAACTTTTCTTTTATACTTCTAGTTTGGAGCAGGTTTTGGTTAGTTAAGTTAAAATAGCTCTAAAAGAGTTAAACAATAAGGGGCATATTTCAAAATTTTTAATTACATTGAATCCAAAGTTGGTTGTGTTGGTAGCAAGCAGGAGGGCCTTCAACAAAACTACCTTTTACTGGTGAAAGAAAAAGACTATGTATGACCTTCATTTCCTCTTACCCACATCATTAAATCAAAGCAACATATAACACCTGTAAACTCAGAAAGACCATTGACACATACCACCTCATAGTATGCACCATGCGCACTGCGGCATGTGCACTGCGGCATGCTACGGAAAGCAAGAGTGATGTGCTGTTCTTCTAAAAAGTGAAAACAAAATGTACTTTTCAACCAAGAAAAATTCTTAAATAAGGTTTGTGTGTGCTCAATTGTGTCTGATTCTTTGCAGACCCATTGACTGTAGCCCATCAAGCTCTTCTGCTCATGGAATTTTCCAGGCAAGAATACTGGAATGGGTTGCCATTTCCTACTCTAGGGGATCTCCCCAACCCATGGATCAAATTCACATCTCTGGTGTCTCCTGCATCAGCAGGTGAATTCTTCACCCCTGCGTCATCAGAGAAGCCCTATTGATAAGTTTATTAATGTATAATTTACATACAGTATGATTCACTCTTTCTTGATATGCCATTCTATGATTTTTGACAAGTTAAAATATATGATCCCAGTCAGATAACTACTACAACAATTATGTTGTTGAATAACCCCATCACTTCAAATGATAATCTACTGTGCCTTTATAGTCAGCTCTTTTCATCCATTTCCAGCCTTTGGCAACCACTGATCCCATTTCTGCATAATCTTTCAGAGGAGGTCATATATGTGGAGTCACTTACCATAGTGTATTTGAGATTCATCCAGGTTGTATTTATCCATAGTTCATTACCTTCTCTTGCTGTGTAGTATTCTACTGTAAGACTATCAGTTCAGTTCAATTCAGTTGCTCAGTCGTGTCTGACTCTTTGCGACCCCATGAACTGCAGACTATACCATATTTAAAAAAATCTATTCACCCAATGAGGAAAACTTGGGCTGATTGCAATATACAGCATTTGAAAAATAGCAGAAAAGAGTTAAAATATATCTTGTCATAGAGTCTTTAATTTCTCAACTGTCTTCATATTTCCAGGTTATTTTGAATTTTTTACTAACAAAAGTTAGAAATAATCAATCTGATGGAAACCATGCAAGTTTGGCGGGGGAACAGTGGTCTCTTTCTAATCAATTGTTTTCTCTTTGAATTCCTTCTGGTTTAATGTAGTTGCTCTTGCTTCCCAACCAGTGTGTTTATGGAGAACATCAAAAGATGATTATATTTCAATGGAGAGCAGCTGGCCTCATAGCAACTGGATGACAAAGGGATTATCCAAGTGTATAATTTGTAAAAATTGGGTCAGAAGTCAGATTTGGGGATGGAACACCCTCTCTGGCTGACGTTTAAGGCTCAATCCTTGATGATGCTGTTGATTAGGCTACCATGAGCTTTCTGCAGGGAAACAGTGAACAGTCAAGGGCAGTGAGAGGCCCCTTGGAGAAAGAACAAGAATATTTCTGCTTTTCCCATTATCCGGCTCCTTCTCAGCAATAACTCAGTGAGTCATTGCACATGGCGTGCAAGATTTCAATAGGTTAGAAATGAATTTTAAATCCATTAAAAACGAGCCTGTATATACATTGTCTCCATGACCCCTTGCCTTTAAAACAACTGAGAACAATGCTGCCTCACTGATTTTCTTCTGCTACTGTACCATTTGCATAAAACAGAGTAGCACAAACACTTCCCTGTCAACTCCACACAATGTGCTTGCCCAATTCTCTAATTTCACTGTCAGTGAAGTAATCTTTTCTCCTTTGTTCAAAGGCTCTCCAGATCACTGAAAGTAATGCCAATGCATGCTGAATTTAAGTTAACTCATACCTGTGCCTTTCCCACTAACTTTGAATCTGGTTAAGAACAAAAACAAAAAACAAGACCTAAAAAATTACAGATGAGTCCTGGAGTGATTCACTCACTACTCAAGCTCTCTGATTTTGTGACAGCCAATATTTCTAAAAAGAAGAAAAATAATAGGAAAAGAAAAATGTTATCCATCATGCTTAAAGCTTCAAGTTAGATGGTTTTTAAATTTTATTTTCAGTCCTTTTAATTTTATAATACTTCTTTGCTTTAAGGCATTTCAATCAAAAACCTAAAATGAGTCTCAACTTAGATCTACCTGTCATCCATCTGTTTTCTGTTTTTCTCTCCCAAGTAGTTCCCACTGATACTGTCTCAGTAACTCTCATCAGCAGTGTGCTGGTTATATGTGACTACACATTCAGAGTTATCCACAGATACTTCAACCAGGGACCACAAAATATACACTTATTTGTCTATAGTGTTCATTTTTTAATTGGAATATAATTGCTTTGCAATGTTGTGTTAGTTTCTGCTGTACAAGAAAGTGAACCAGCCATACGAATACCCATACGCTTCCTCTTGACCTTCCCTCTCCCTCCCCAGGCCATCCCTCTAGGTCAAAACAGCACTGAGCTGAACTTCCTATGCTTTATAGCAGCTTCCCACTGGCTATCTATTTTATACATGGTATACACTGTTCATTTTTGCACAATGACTGGGAATGAAAGATTTTATTATTTTCATCATCCATTAGACTGGTATTTATGAATAAGTACTTAACCAAATGTATTGCTTCATGGATCAGAGCTTTGTCATGGTGAAGGGTTTTGCATAACTCAATGAAGATATGAGCCAGGCCATGCAGGGCCACCTCAGACAGACAGGTCATAGTGAAGAGTTCTGACAAAGCATGGTCTACTGGAGGAGAAAAAGGAAAACCACTCCAGTATCCTTTACACAGAACTCCATGAAAAGTATGAAAAGACAAAAATATATGATGCCAGAAGATGACCCCCATAGGTTAGAAGGTGTCCAATATGCTACTGAGGAAGAGTAAAGGGCAATTGCAAATAGCTCCAGAAAGATGAAGCAGCCGGGACAAAGTGGAAATGATGTTCAGTTGTTGATGTGTCTGGTAGTTAAAGTAAAGCTTGATGCTGCAAAGAACAATATTGGATAGGAATTTGGAATATTAGGTCCATGAATTAAGGTAAATTGGGCATGGTCAAGCAAGAGATAACAAGAATGAACATCAACATCATAGGACTCAGTTAACTAAAATGGATAGGAATGGGCAAATTTAATTCAGATGGCCATTACATCTATTACTGTGGACAAGAATCCCTTGGAAAAAATGGAGTAGCCATTATCATCAACAAAAGATTCCAAAGTGCAGTATTTTGGTGCAATCTCAAAAATGACAGAATGATCCCAGATCCTTTCTAAGGCAAACCATTCAGCATCACAGTAATCCAAGTCTATGCCCCAACCACTAATGCTGAAGGTGGATGTTGACTGCTTCTATGAAGATTTACAAGGCTTGCTAGAACTAGCACCAGAAAAGGTGTCCTTTTCATCATAGAGAATGTGAATTCAAAAGTAGGCAATCAAAAGATACATGGAGTAACAGGCAAGATAGGCCTAGGAGTACAAAATGTAGCAAAATGAAGGGCAAAGGCTAACAGTTTGTCAAAAGAAGACACTGGTCAAAACAAACATTCTTTTTCAACACAAGAAAAGACTACACATGGACATTACCAGATGGTCAATATCAGAATCAGATTGATAATATTCTGTGCAGCCAAATATGGGAAACCTCTATACAGTCAGCAAAAAAAAAGGCCTAGAGTTGACGGTATCTCAGATAAGGAGCTCCTTATTGAAAAAATCAGGCTTAAGCTGAAGAAAGTAGGGAAAACCACTAGGCAAATCAGGTATGACCTAAATCAAAACCTTTATGATTATATACTGGAGGTGATGAATAGGCTCAAAGGATTAGGTCTGGTAGCTAGTGTGCAGTAAAGAACTAGGGATGGAGGTTCATGTTCAAACTACCCATACAATTGTTCTATTCTCACATGCTAGTAAAGTTATGCTCAAAATCTTTCAAGCTAGGCTTCAGTAGTACATGAACTGAGAACTTCCAGATGTACCAGCAGAGTTTAGAAAAGGCAGCGATCAAAACCATCTCAAAGAAAAAGAAATGCAAGAAGGCAAAGTGGTTGTCTGAGGAGGCTTTGCTGAGAAAATTGAAGTGAAAGGCAAGGGAGAAAGGGAAAGATATATGCAACTGAGTGCAGAGTTCCAGAGAATAGCAAGGAGAGATAAGAAGGCCTTCTTAAATGAACAATGAAATAGTGCAAAGTAATAGAGGAAAACAATACAATGGGAAAGACTAGAGATCTCTTCAAGAAAACTAGAGATATCAAGAGAACATTTCATGCAAGCGTGGGCATGATAAAGGACAGAAATTGTAAGGACCTAGGAACCAGAGACCAAATTGCCAACATCTGCTGGATCATGGAAAAAGCAAGAGAGTTCCAGAAAAACATCTATTTCTGCTTTATTGACTATGCCAAAGCCTTTGACTGTGTGGATCACAATAAACTGTGGAAAATTCTGAAAGAGATGGGAATACCAGANCTGGTTTTAGAAAAGGCAGAGGAACCAGAGACCAAATTGCCGACATCTGCTGGATCATGGAAAAAGCAAGAGAGTTCCAGAAAAACATCTATTTCTGCTTTATTGACTATGCCAAAGCCTTTGACTGTGTGGATCACAATAAACTGTGGAAAACTCTGAAAGAGATGGGAATACCAGACCACCTAACCTGCCTCTTGAGAAATCTGTATGCAGGTCAGGAAGCAACAGTTAGAACTGGACATGGAACAAAAGACTGGTTCCAAACAGGAAAAGGATACATCAAGGCTGTATATTGTCACCCTGCTTATTTAACTTATATGCAGAGTACATCATGAGAAACGCTGGACTGGAAGAAACACAAGCTGGAATAAGATTGCCAGGAGAAATATCAATAACCTCAGATATGCAGATGACACCACCCTTATGGCAGAAAGTGAAGAGGAGCTAAAAAGCCTCTTGATGAAAGTGAAAGAGGAGAGTGAAAAAGCTGGCTTACAGCTCAACATTCAAAAAATGAAGATCATGGCATATGGTCCCATCACTTCATGGGAAATAGATGGGGAAACAGTGGAAACAGTGTCAGACTTTATTTCTAGGGTGCTCCAAAATCACTGCAGATGGTGATTGCAGCCATGAAATTAGAAGACGTTTACTCCTTGGAAGAAAAGTTATGACCAACTTAGATAGCATATTCAAAAGCAGAGACATTACTTTGCCAACTAAGGTCCGTCTAGTCAAGGCTATGGTTTTTCCTGTGGTCATGTATGGATGTGAGAGTTGGACTGTGAAGAAGGCTGAACGCTGAAGAATTGATGCTTTTGAACTGTGGTGTTGGAGAAGACTCTCGAGAGTCCCTTGGACTGCAAGGAGATCCAACCAGTCCATTCTGAAGGAGATCAGCCCTGGGATTTCTTTGGAAGGCATGATGCTGAAGCTCAAACTCCAGTACTGTGGCCACCTCATGAGAAGGGTTGACTCATTGGAAAAGATTCTGATGCTGGGAGGGATTGGGGGCAGGAGGAGAGGGGACGACCGAGGATGAGATGTCTGGATGGCATCACAGACTCGATGGACGTGAGTCTGAGTGAACTCCGGGAGATGGTGATGAACAGGAAGGCCTGGCGTGCTGCGATTCATGGGGTTTCAAAGAGTTGGACACGACTGAGTGACTGAACTTAACTGAACTGAATATTCCATTGTGTATATGTACCACAGCTTTCTTATCCATTCATCTGCTGATGGACATCTAGGTTGCTGGCTATTATAAACAGTGCTGTGATGAACATTGGGGTACATGTGTCCCTTCTGATTCTGGTTTCCTCGGTGTGTATGCCCAGCAGTGGGATCACTGGGTCATATGGCAGTCCTATTTCCAGTTTTTTGAGGAATCTCCACACTGTTCTCCATGGTGGCTGTACTAGTCTGCATTCCTACCAACAGTGTAAGAGGGTTCCCTTTTGTCCACAACCTCTCCAGCACTAGAAAGACTTCAATCTGCACACTACATCCAGAGAGGAGGCTTGGTGACAATTATTTTGAAATTTTAATACTTCTCAAACTATTATAGCCCATGGCATCTAGTACTTGACCAGTAAAGTTGCAATTAGAGTATAAATTGTATTTCTGTAATCTGGACAGTTTGTAGAATCTCTTTGTTAAACAGCTGGCTCATGCTATAGGTATTGGAAAGTAATGCCACATTTGCCTCTTTGAGGCAAGCTACCATATTCCACCATATACTTCCTGTTTCCTTGTGGAATTCCCTTACATTTCCCTGAGCTTTGGCTTCCTTATCTGAAACATGAAGGTAATTATAGCATGCACCTGTTTAGCTTAACTTTACAATTATTTGAACTTCACATGAAATTTAAAAAGCATTCAACCAATGTTAGTTGTTACTTCACTGTAGATAATATATGTGCTACACATATCTGACTAGGCTTTCACAAAAATAGTTTGGGGGATAGTTCAATAAAATACACAGGAAAAAGTAAAAGGTATCCAGAAATGCCAACACAATATTAAAGGAGAACAAAATCAGAGAACTGACACTACCTGACTTAAAGACCATTATAAAGCAATACTGATCAGTTCAGTTCAGTTCAGTTCAGTTGCTCAGTCGCTCAGTCGTGTCCGACTCTTTGCCACCCCATGAATCGCAGCACGCCAGGCCTCCCTGTTCATTACCATCTCTTGGAGTTCACTCAGACTCACGTCCATCGAGTCCGTGATGCCATCCAGCCATCTCACCCTCTGTCGTCCCCTCTCCTCCTGCCCCCAATCCCTCCCAGCATCAGAGTCTTTTCCAATGAGTCAACTCTTCGCGTGAGGTGGCCAAAGTACTGGAGTTTCAGCTTTAGCATCATTCCTTCCAAAGAAATCCCAGGGTTGATCTTCAGAATGGACTGGTTGGATCTCCTTGCAGTGATCAAAACACTGTTATATTGGTGAACGAGTATACAAACCATACAAAGGAACAGAATATAAAGTGTGGAAATAAACCCACATAAATATAGTCAGCTGGTCTTTGACAAAGTGGCAAAAGTAATACTATGGAGAAGAAAAAAGTCTTTTCCACTAATGGTTTTGGAGTAGCTGGACATTTATATGATTTTAAAAAAGAATCTAGACACAGAACTTATATTCTTTACAAAAATTAATTCAAAATGAACCATACACCTAAGTGTAAAACTCAAAACTATATTCTTGGAAGATAATAAAGGGAAAAAAAAACTAGATGACCCTAGGCATGGCAATGACTACACTAAGGGTAACAAATAATTGATAAGGTGGGCTTCACTAAATTAAAAAATGGTGCTTTGTGAAAGACACTATCAAGAGATTGAGAAGACAAGTCATAGATGGGAAGAAAATATTTGCAAAACATATCTGATAAAAGATCCAAATATTCAAAGAACTGTTAAAATCCAACAATGAGAAAACCAACAACCTGAAATGGGCAAAAGACCTGAATAGATAGTTGATTAAATAAGATATATAGATGGAAAGCAAGTATATGCCAATAGGAAAATGCAAACTAAAATGATAAGATATCCCTAGATATACTTATCAGAATGGCAAAATCTGGAACAATGGCAATGCCAAGTGCTGGTCAGGTTGTGGAGCAATAGGAGCTCTCATTTATTGCAGGTGGAGATGCAAAACGCTACAGCCACTTTGGAAAACCTTTTGGTCATTTCTTACAAAACTAAACATATTCTTACTATATGATTCACTAATTATGCTCCTTGATATTTATTCAAAGGAGTTGAATACTAATGTCCATATAAAAATCTGTACATGTTTACAACAGTTTTATTCATAATTGCCAAAACTTGGAAACAATCAAGATATCCTTTAGCAGGTGAATGGACAATAAGTTGTGGTATATCCAGCACTAAAATGAATGGGCTGTCAAACCATGAAAAGACAAAAAGGAATCTTAAAATGCATACTACTAATGAAATAAGCCAATCTAAAAAGGCCATGCACTTTACTGCATAAACTATATGACATTCTGGAAAACTATGGAGACAGTAAAAGGATCAGTGGTTGCCATGGTTTCGAAGAGACGAAGGGACAAATAGGCAAAGCAAAGAGAATTTTTAGGGTGGAGAAGCTATTCTTTATAGTATTATAATGATGGATATGGGCTTTTCAGCTGGTGCTAGTAGTAAAGAATCCGCCTGCCAATGAAGGAGATGTAAAACATGCAAGTTTGACCCCTGGTTTGGGAAGATCCCATGGAGGAGGGCATGGCAACCCACTTCAGTATTCTTGCCTGGAGAATCCCATGAACAGAGGAGCCTGGCAGACAACAGCCCAAAGCGTTTAAAGAGTCAGACACGACTGAAGCAACTTAGCATACACATGGTGGATATGTTTGTCAAAACCCATAACATGTATACCAAGAGTGAATCCTAATGTAAACTATGAATGCTGAATAATATTGATGTGTTAATGCAGATTCAACAATTGTAACATATGCACTACTTTAGTGTGGAATGGTGATACTCTCAGAGGCTGGACATGTGTGAGGGCAAGGGGCATATGGGAAATTGCTGTATATTTTGCTCAATATTTCCATGAACTTAAAACTGATCTAAAATAATTTAAAATATATTTAAATATTTTTTAATTTTATTAAACATATAAAATTTAAATCCTTTTGAGAGTGAAAGCCTTGTTTTTCTGTATGAAAGAGTGGGAAGTTATTCAAAGAGACCAAAACCAGTTCAAGACATTTTTTGCAAAGTAACTTTTGCCAATTAAAAAAAACAATTGAAAATTCACTGAAAATTAAAATATAACAAAAATCTATTGTATTTAATTTAACCACATGCAGCTGAGTCGCTTCAGTCATGCCCAACTCTTTACAACTCTATAGACAGTAGCCTGCCAGGCTCTTCTATTCATGAGATTCTCCAGGCAAGATACTGGAGTGAGTTGCCATTCCCTCCTCCAGGGGATTTTCCCAACTCAGGGATCAAACTTGTGTATCTTCTATCTCCTGAATTGACAGGTGGGTTCTTAACCACTAGTGCCATTTTCAGTTTTGTTATTTCAGTTGCTCAGTCATGTTTGACCCTTTACAACCTCATGGGCTGCAGCACGCCAGGCTTCCCTGTCCATCACCAGCTCCCACAGCTTACTCAAACTTGTGTCCATTGAGTTGGTGATACCATCCAACCATCTCATCCTCTGTCATCCCCTTCTCCTCCTGCCTTCAATCCTTCCCAGCAGCAGGGTCTTTGCAAATGAGTCAGTTCTTTGCATCAGATGGCCAAAGTATTGAAGTTTCAGCTTCAGCATCAGTCCTTCCAATGAATATTCAGGACTAACTTCCTCTAGGATGAATTGGTTGGATCTTTGTGCTGTCCATGGAACTCTCAAGAGTCTTCTCCAACACCACAGTTCAAAAGTGTCAATTCTTCAGCACTCAGCTTTCTTTATAGTCTAACTCTCACATCCATACATGGCTACGGGAAAAACCATAGCTTTGACTAGATGGACCATTGCTGGCAAAGTAATGTCTCTGCTTTTTAATACGCTGTCTAGGTTGGTCATAACTTTTCTTCCAAGGAGCAAGTGTATTTTGATTTCATGGCTGCAGTCACCATTTTGATTTTGAAGACCACAGCCTTGTCTAACTCAACAAGAAGGACAGGTCATGGTGGAGAGTTCTGACAAAATGTGGTCCACTGGGTAAGAGAATGGCAAACCACTTCAGTATTCTTACCTAACCCCATGAACAGTATGAAAAGGCAAAAAGATAGGACACTGAAAGATGAACTTCTCAGGTTGGCAGGTGCTGAATATGCCATTGGAGATCAGTAGAGAAGTAACTCCAGGAAGAATGAAGAGATGAAGCCAAAGCAAAAACAAACCCAGCTGTTGATGTGACTGGTGATAGAAGCAAGGTCTGATGCTATAAAAAGCAATATTGTATAGCAACCTGGAATGTTAGGTCCATGAATGAAGGCAAATTGGAAATGGTCAAACAGGAGTGTCATTTTAACTATATGTATTTCTAAAAATATTTCTTCATATTTTTAGAACAATTCATATTGAACAATAAAACTTGCCAAGGATATAAAACATTCACTTCCATTATTCTTTTATGAAAAGAAACTTTCCACCAAGGCAAATTTCCAGGATCATGTGAACAACAACTTAAAACAGAAAAGAACACCTAAAAACAGGCCTCTCAAAAAAGGTTAACACATACAATGAAAGGATGGGGTAGGAGAGAAAAAAAAACCTGCCCAGTTGTAAAGAGGGTGACAAGGTAACTTGGTTTATTTTCATTTGTTCTTGTTAGGGGAATCTGGGGAAAACACTGAGGGAAAATTAGTTAGAGCTATTAGTCCTAACTAATAATTGACTAGCTAGAGCTATTAGTTGGAGAAGGCAACGGCATCCCATTCCAGTACTCTTGCCTGGAAACTCCCATGGACGGAGGAGCCTGGTAGGCTGCAGTCCATGGGGTCGCTGAGTCAGACACGACTGAGCGACTTCACTTTCACTTTTCAATTTCATGCATTGGAGAAGGAAACAGCAACCCACTCCAGTGTTCTTGCCTGGAGAATCCCAGCGATGGGGGAGCCCAATGGGCTGCCATCTGTGGGGTCGCACAGAGTCGGACATGACTGAAGCGACTTAGCAGCAGCAGCAGAGCTATTAGTCCTCAGATTTAAGAAATACAAGGAATCCCCAAAAATCCAGTCTTGAATATGTTGTAGTAAAACTGCAAATAACCACAGACTGACGTATCAACAAGCAGCCAGAAAGAGAGGACAGGTCATTCTTAAGGATCAACTCTGTATCTGACCACAAAATTCTCAACAGTCACAAAGTCAGAAGACAGTAGAGTAACAGCTTCATGATTCTGTGGGCAAATACATATTAATTCAGAATTGTATAATCAATTAAATCATCATTGAAGAATGAGAATTTTTAGACAAAAACCAAAAGCATTTACTACTCTTTATTCAGAGAACTTAAATTACTTTAGATGTAAGAAAATTGCTAGATGATGCTGGAAAAGAAATATTCACATTAGAAGTATAATTATACATAATGTGCTTTTAGCCATTTTTCCCAAAGCACTTTTTAATAAATAAGTCACATTCTTAAGGAGTCAACAGTCAAGAATAATTACTCCCTATATTTAAAGGGAAAGAGAAGCATAGAATAGTTAAAAGAAATAGGCCCACATTAAGAATTAGTTTAGCTCCTATGGCTAGGAAACAACTGAACTGTTGTGCTACCATGATATTTAGTCTATAGTTTTGGAATGCACATGCACTTAACTTCTTTGGGATATATATATAACCAAGGGTACAAAAAAGATCTTCACAACCCAGATAATCATGATGATGTGATCCTTAATCTAGAGCCAGACATCTTGGAATGTGAAGTCAAGTGGGCCTTAGAAAGCATCACTACGAACAAAGTTAGTGGAGGTGATGGAATTCCAGTTGAACTGTTTCAAATCCTGAAAGATGATGCTGTGAAAGTGCTGCACTCAATATGCCAGCAAATTTGGAAAACTCGGCAGTGGACACAGGACTGGAAAAGGTCAGTTTTCATTCCAATTCCAAAGAAAGGCAATGCCAAAGAATGCTCCAACTACCGCACAATTGCACTCATCTCACATGCTAGTAAAGTAATGCTCAAAATCCTCCAAGCCAGGCTTCAGCAATACGTGAACCGTGAACTCCCTGATGTTCAAGCTGGCTTTAGAAAAGGCAGAGGAACCAGAGATCAAATTGCCAACATCTCTGGGATTTCTTTGGAAGGAATGATGCTAAAGCTGAAACTCCAGTACTTTGGCCACCTCATGCGAAGAGTTGACTCATTGGAAAAGACTCTGATGCTGGGAGGGATTGGGGGCAGGAGGAGAAGGGGACGACCAAGGATGAGATGGCTGGATGGCATCACAGACTCGATGGATGTGAGTCTGAGTGAACTCTGTGAGTTGGTGATGGACAGGGAGGCCTGGCGTGCTGCGATTCATGGGGTCGCAAAGAGTCGGACACGACTGAGCGACTGAACTGAACTGAACCGAAGGGTAGAGTTGCTTATTCATGAGTATATTTACGTAGACATTTCACTATTTTCAATATTTATGAAATAATCATAAATTTCTAAAAGCCTGGAGTCATAAAATAAGATGAGCTAGTCTTTACAATTCCTTTAACTTGGATATCGCCCTTCCACATACACTGATATTCTGTGCTGTGCCTTTGCTTAATTCTATAACATCATGAATGTAAATTCAAACTATTATGTGAAAATAAGCTTATATCTGTTGATAGCTTAATATGTACCCCAGACTGTGCTTAACACTTTACATGTATTATATCTTTTAATCTCGCTCTTAATCATGTCATTCCCATTTCACAGATAAGGAAGCTGAGGCTCATGATCACATATACAGGAAATGGAAAGCACTGCAGGAGATAAAATAATGAATATGGCACAGCTTGAAGGTTATATCAGTAGGAACCAAGGTAGCCTCTGGAAAGAATAATTAGCCTCATTTAATAGCACATAATGAATCACAATGTTTATGAAATATTAACTGAGTTAAATATAGACTCTATATTGTAATAGAGACCTCAAATTGTTGTAGCTTAAGTGAGACAGAAACATATTTGTCTCTCCTCTGAAGTCTAGTATATTCCTCTCTCCTCTAAAGTCTAATGGGTCAGAACCAGCCTGGTAGCTTTGCCATCAGAAGCATGTGACTTCTGAGGAGTCTCCACTCATCTCTATTTCCCACTCAGAAATAAACATGAAAAGGAGAAAGTATAGTAAATAAGTTGCATTCAGCACAACTGCTTATGTCTCATCAGTCTAAAATCAATCACAGGACCACATTTCGAGTAAAAAAAAAGCAACAAAATGTAGTCAATAGATTGGTCAAAAGCACTCAGGTGTCCAGGTGAAATTTCAGAGGGTTCTATTTCTAAAAGGAAGAAAATTATAAATACGAAGGACAAGTGGAAGTTTCTGCCTGATTTACTAATCTATTTTGATGGAAACAGGAGACCTGTGCAAAATCCCATTCCATTATGCTTGTGGGATGTAAGAGGGATGGCCTGGAAAAGTAAGCCACAATCCAACTGGGAGAGGCTTGAATGCCAATCTAGAGTAACCTATTAGAGAAGCCTTTTATTTTTTTTTCCAGTAAATAATATTATTGAACTATAACAGAGTAAAAAATGCACAAAACATAAATGTACACCCTGATGAATCTATACAAATTAAATAGACCCATGTAAAGATCACTCAGATTAATATAAGAGGGGCAACATAAGCACAAGCTTCCGCATGCCTCTTCCCAGTCATTAATTTTGCTCTCCTCCCCAAAGATAACCACTAACTTGTCAACACAGATTAAGGCTGCCTATCTTCTTGTCCCATGATGCTTGTGGGATTCATACGTGTTGCAGTGTGTGGCAGTATTTTTATCTACTGCTACACAGCATTTCATTACAGAATATGCCATTATTTACTTAATCATTGTCCTCAAGATAAACATATGTGTTGTTTCCAGTTTTTAGCTATTAAAAATTATACTGCTATAAGTTTCCTTCATGTTGTTTTGGTTCACCCACCATTCATTTCTTCTTGATATATACCTAAGGAATAGAGTTTTTTCATGGATGTGTTCATATGTTCAACTTCCGCAGATCATATCAAGCAGCTGTAGTAATTTATTATCTCTCTAGAGTATCTGAGCATTATTCTTGTTCTGTAATCTCACCGACACTTGGGAATGTCATTCTTTTTCATTGTAGCCACTCTGGTGGGTATAGCTTTCATTTCTCTAATGATTCTCTAGTGGTTTTTTCATTCTGTCATGACTAACGAGACTAAACATCCTTGCTTTCATTTATTGGCTACCTGGAGAACCATTTTTGTTGAGTATCTTTTCCAGTCTCTTGTTCAATTTTTTTATTGGGTGGTCTTTTTATAGTTCTCTATATAATCTAAATATGAATCATTTGCCAGTTTGTAACTGACTTCTCAGAGAACAGCTTTTAAATTTTTGAATGAAAGAGTGACATGAATAGCTGAGAAAATTAATACGCCATGAAAATGAAAAAGTCAAGCAGAGAGATTTTGAAAGACATTGTATAAATTTCTGGAGAAACGGAATGAGGGCTTAATTTAGACAGAAGAGCAATAATAATAGAAAAGAAAGGAAAATGGTGAAAAAATGCTGTATAAAGGATTAATTCATCATTTATTCAATACTGAGAAGCCTTTGATAACTGATTTGGAAAATGACGGAATATAGGCCATTCATGAAGGATAGGGATTACTTCATAAAACAAGGCAGTCAAATTGGCAGATGAGAACTTAGGAAAATGAAAGTTTATAATTACTGAGGCATCTTTAATATGGAATCAGCAAGAAAAAAGAAAAAATCACGAGGTAGCACAAGACCAACTTAAAGACATTCTATCATCCTTGCCACCATTTAAACTCCATGGTCCTTGTTTTGCAGGTCACTCAAACAATAAAAAAATAAATAGCAAAACACAGCCTTAAAAAATCATAATGGAAGAGAAAACTCTTTTCTTCAGGTCAGTTTTTCCAAGAAAAAATATTTGAGGGACAGCAATCTGAAAATGCCTGTCTATTAAAACATTTCCCATTTCTTCCCACCATAAAGCTCAGCCACAATGCCCTTCCTCTTCTGATTCTTAGACTTATTAGTAAAAGTTAAACGTAAAGGCTTCAGAACTTCCCTCAATGTAAAGTGAAAGTCGCTTAGTCCTTTGCGACGCTTTGTGACCCCATGGACCATAACCTGCCAGGCTCCTCTGTCCATGGGGTTCTCCAGCCAAGAAAACTGGAGGAGGTTGCCATGCCTCTTCCAGGGGATCTTCCCAACCCAGGGATCAAACCTCGGTCTCCTGCATTGCAGGCAGATTCTTTACTGTCAGAGCCACAGGGAAATTGAAGGCTGCAGAATTTCCCTCAATGGTTACATTCAAACGCTCATCAGACTGAGATCTCAAGTCTTCTATCATCATCGGCATCAATATCATCATCTAAGCACACTGACCACTTATCATTTACTGGGTATTACATATATGTTTTATTTATGCCCTCTAAACCCATGCAAATAAGTCTTATTACTATGATTCCCATCATATAGCTGGAAAAGATAAAACAGAAAGGTTAAGCAATTTGTCCAAAGTGACTCAGCTGGTAAGTCATGGAGCTTGGATATGAGCCTAGGCAGTTTAACTCTAGAACCTGCTTTCTTACCTATTATCTTTCTTTCTTATCTAAATACTTCCTGTCAGCTAGCATGTCAGAATCACTGACAGCTTCAGCCTTAGAAGTTCAGTTCAGTTCAGTCGCTCAGTCGTGTCCGACTCTTTGTGACCCCATGAATCGCAGCACGCCAGGCCTCCCTGTTCATTACCATCTCTCGGAGTTCACTCAGACTCACGTCCATCGAGTCAGTGATGCCATCCAGCCATCTCATCCTCGGTCGTCCCCTTCTCCTCCTGCCCCCAAAACCTCCCAGCATCAGAGTCTTTTCCAATGAGTCAACTCTTC
>SJYT01011626.1:341063-372558 GCA_006410635.1 Cephalophus harveyi
TCTTCGCATGAGGTGGCCAAAGTACTGGAGTTTCAGCTTTAGCATCATTCCTTCCAAAGAAATCCCAGGGTTGATCTCCTTCAGAATGGACTGGTTGGATCTCCTTGCAGTCCAAGGGACTCTCAAGAGTCTTCTTCAACACCACAGTTCAAAAGCATCAGTTCTTCGGTGATCAGCCTTCTTCACAGTCCAGCTCTCATTCTTTTAGGTTGTAGGAGTCAGGACCTGGGTATGGGAAGCCCCTTATGGCACAGCACACTCTAAGGGCAGAAATGGGATTGAGACCTAATCTGAATGATAAAAAAGACCACTGAAAATATCTCATATTTGTTTGCTTACCTCCCCCTCAATATCCACACCCCCACTATCACTAATGTGGATCATTTCCATCTCCATCGACTTTCATTTCCTCTCCACCTCCAAACTGTCACCCCTTCCAACTCATTCCCCACCCCACAGCCAGAATGGTCTTTTCAAATTATAAAACAGTTCTTGCCACTCTTCTCAAAACCATTCAGCAGCTTTCCACTGCACTTAAGATAAAGTTCAAAGTCTTCATCAGGACCCACAAAGTCCTGCAAAATCTGTGCCCTGCCTCCCTTTCCACTCTCATTGCACCCCACCTTCTACTATGCACATTGGATTTTATGCAAGTTCTTGAACACAAGTTCTTCTCCACCTCCGGATCAGTGTGAGACTCTGCTCTCTGGCCTGTTCTTTGTCCAGCAACCTAAATGTTCAGCTTCTTCTCATCCCTCTTAGCCATTTAACACATAGAAACTTTGCTTTGATCATCCCATCTAAAGTGCTCTCCCTACCTTATTCTTTGTCATAACAGCGCCCTCACTTATTTTTGTAGTGGACTTTCTAAAAAACTGACATTTGATTACTCAGTAGAAGTGTAGCCATATGCCTTTCCCACTTGAATTAAGCTTCATGATAGTGTCAGCCTGGCACATGCTAAACACCAGTAAGAAATCTGATTAGATGAATGTAAGAACCATGAGCCCCATTTACTGATCCTCATCTTCGGTAACTTGGTGGATAGTAGGGTCACTCACTGAGACATGAAATACAGTAGGAAAAGTGAGATTTGGAGAAGAACATAATTCAGTGAGAGATAAGTTGATTTGAGATGCCTACAGGTAAGACAAGTAGAAATGCCCATGAAGTAGTTAGAAATGGATGTCTAGGGTTCAGGGAAACATCTCACAAGATAACACAGACTTAGAAGACAAGAGAGTAACGGGACAGATGAAGCTATGGAAGTGAATAGAAAGACTTGGGAAAATATGTCTGAGGGACAAAGTAAAAGACCAACAAGTAGCATAAAGGAAGGAACATTACTAATAATAGAAAAGGAAAAAAATGAGAAAGAGCCTTCAAAGTGATCAGAGAAGCCCCAGGAGAAAATGGGGAGAGATTTTCAAGGAAGATGATAGGGTCTATCAGAAAGGTCAGATACTTAGGAGACACAGTAAGTCGGAAGATGAAAGAGGGAATGAGATCTATTGTTGAGGAAACCCTGGTGACCTTTGGGAGAGGTTGTAGCCAAGCAGATTTGTACACTAAAGACACAAGTTTGTTTGTTTGTTTTCAATTCATAGCTTTAGCTAGGGCTTGGGCTATATAAAAATCTTGCCCAGTGATTTTGAAAGCCCTGTGACACAATGCAATTATTAAGTATCTTACCTATCAGCTTTAGGAAAGAAATAGTTACCCTTCATTGTTGGGATTTTCTAAAGAGGTACTATTAGAGTCAGCTGAAAAGCCTGGTCCATTCAAAACTATAGGACTATGTAGGGAAACTCATGATTATCAGTGGCAAAAGCTACCAGGGTGCTTTCAGATAATGAAAGCTGCACGATATACACATTAAACAGGAAAGAAATTTGAGAGGCAAGAGGCTGTGACCAACAGCAGTTCACAGAGGCTGCCAGGGTATGGTTGGCAATTCAAGATCACAGATGCC
Organism: Cephalophus harveyi; assembly: GCA_006410635.1. Taxonomy (NCBI): domain Eukaryota; kingdom Metazoa; phylum Chordata; class Mammalia; order Artiodactyla; family Bovidae; genus Cephalophus; species Cephalophus harveyi. The sequence goes on from SJYT01011626.1 coordinate 343,036, forward strand.
TCAACTTGCTCTAATCTGAGTCCTTCTTGCTAAGAGCATTCATGCTGGTAGTCAGTAGAGATGCAACCATGCACTAAATTTTGAACCTGAGCAGAGGATAAGTATTCTAGGGTATTTAATGTACCCTAGTTCAAAGGCAGACCCATGCTAAAATAACCCCTTTGCAAAGCCAAAAACTGATCTCAAATGTGGATGGATTAAAGCCCAGAAAAGAGAGATGTGAGCACTGGATTGGCATGAAGAACTGACAAAAAACAAGGAGGGTCTACTGAATGGTTCACTCTTTCTCTCATATATCCCCAGATATTCTGACACATAATTACTCCACTCATTTGTCCAAAAGTAGTTAATTTCAGTAAAAGCACATTCCTGTAAATATTATCCATAGCCTATAAGTGAAAACTGGAAATTTCACATGAAATCTCTTTCCGTTGATAACTAGATTTGGCCTAGGACAGTGTTCTGCGCAACAAAATAAGCTGTTAAGTAGAGATGTGGGGCAGACACAGGAAGTATCAGGCAGTCGTTTTCTTTTTCTTCCCCCAAACCAGTTATTGTGGAAGATACTGAGATTATTTAAAAAAAAAAAAAAAACCTGGGCAGAAAGCTGAATAAAGAAAGACATAGTGAGGAACCAGGGACGAATTTTGGACGTCTGCCCTGTTTGTGGGAGGTGAGCAGTGGCAGCTACTGGATTAGAGTCCTGATAGAGACCGCTAGGGCAAAGGAGGGCTCTGGTTTCTGTTTCTTTTATTTAGGCAGCAGCGGCTGTAGCAGCTGGTACAGGTGAGGGCGCCCTGACGGTCTCCATGGCAACACTAGAAGGGTGGAGGTGAAAAAGGCTCTCTCCATCCAGCAAACCTCCGCCACCTCTCCGCAGACCTCGCCCAGGCTCTCGACTGGTGCTCCAACCACAAGCACAGTCAGCTCTCCCCTCTCCTGCGTCCATCTCCAACAGCACGGTTGCCTTGGCAACGGGTGGGGAGGGAGGAAGGCCAAGGCCCTTTTTCCCTCTGGCGTTCGCAGCCCATGTGCCCAGCGTGTGAGGGTTCAGGGGAGGTCTGAGTCCTCCCCCAGCGGGGCTGTGCCGCGCGGGGCACTCAGCACAAGGCAAAGCAGGCTGGAGACTCCAGCCACCACGCAGCCGCCGCCAGGGTAGAGGCTCAACAGCCTGGCCCTAGGAAGGCATCTCTCTCCTCACTCCTCCGGGAAGGAGGTGCAGTCCTGCTGGGGTTGTGCCTGGGGTTGGACCTTCCATAGGTCCAAGGGTCTGAAAAAAGCTTGCCCCACCCGAGCCCATACCAACGCCGGCATGGAAGCATGGTGGAGGCTAACTTCCAGCAAAATCCCCTCCAGTCCCAGCCAGCTTAGTGATACTCTCTGCCAGCCCCGTCCATCCAATTTGGGTTATCTCCAGGACAAGGACACCAAGTCCTCTCTCTTTTCTCTGCTTTTCCCTGGCATTTGGGAGCAAAGGGTAGAGGTCCTCGGAGCCTAGAAGAAAGCTGCAGGACCCCAGACTTCCTGCAGGGCAGGGTCTCCTCCCTCTGCCCAGACATCCCATGGGAGAGGGATGTGGGAGGGCGTCTGGCTCCAGCAGTGTCCTACCACCCCCAGTCAGATAAACTGTGGCCAGGAGAGGCACCCTCGACAGATGACTCAGGATTGCATACAGAAACTAATTTTTCCCAGAGCCTAAAAGAACTGAATCAGGTGTTTATTTACTGGAGCAAAACAAGCACAGGCAGAGAAGGGCTTCTCTTTCGGCGGCTAGTCAATGGACTCTGTTGCCTTGCATTCGAATGCATCAGAAAGCACCACGATTTTGAAAGAAATAAACATTATTGTTTATGTACTGACAAAGAAAACGCAAAACAACAACAACAAAAACTATGTTTCATTTTCCATTTGAAATTCTGAGGACAGTTTTTCTACAGTTTACAATCTACATCTGTCCTTTTCTTGAGCAGCAATTAATATTTTATTGGTGTAGCCAGGAGTGTTCATAAAGCTGTTATTATCTTTTTAATAAGATGCACAACATTTGAAAATTCTAAGCAATACCTGTGTTGCTGAATATATGCTGTATCATTGATTTTTTAATATTTATGGATATACTTGATGAATCAGCTTATTGTTAACTGTTACCTAGCACTTACAGCAAAGATTATATCTTTAAATGGAGAAAATATGTAGGAAAATGAACAGCATTTATTAAACAGAATTAAGTTTTAATAGTCTGCTTAAGAAATTTGAAAGTGATTTGTTATATATTATATAAATTAAATATAAATATATATTATATATAAATTATAAATTACATATATTTATATATATATATGCTAAGTTGCCTCAGTCATGTCCGACTCTTTGCAACCCTATGGACTGTAGCCCCCTAGGCTCCTCTGTCCATGGGATTTTTCAGCCAAGAATACTGGAGTGGGTTGCCATGTCCTCCTCCAGGGGATCTTCCCAACCTAGGGATCAAACTCAAGTCTCTTATGTCTCTTGCATATATATATGTGTATGTAATTTATTATAAAGATATATATTTGGACACTAAATAAATTTGGCTATCAAAACATAAAGGATCTTTGAATGAAAATCTTGAGATTAGATATAAACCTTAAAATTCAAATTGAAGTGTTATCTGATTGTTAACCCAGATATGTTCTGTTGCCTTTGCATTGAAATATTCAACTTTACTAGACAGTAGTTTGAAAGATGATTTAATCAATAACTGAATATTTAGTAAAGACAATATTTCTGTAATCACCTTCCAAACTGCCAAACTATTTCAAATATTATAGGCAGAAATGTTTCTATCATCCCCCTAACGTGCTCTTAACGCCAAATTTCTTTTAAAAAAATAATTTTTGCCTCCATTGATTAAAAGCAAGTGTATATTTCAATTGGGAGACAGATCTGTCTATAAGTCATAGCATGTATACTGATTTATGCTTAATACCTCAGTTTATGCTATCAGGATCCAAAAGAGTTGATAATCGAAGCACCCCACATTACAATGTGAAGTTTAAGTGACTGGGAAGTGAGAAGGAAAACTTTTAGCTTTCTGGACAGCTTATTCTGCCATTTGAAAAGGTTAGCCTAGCTTCTCACCCTTATTATTTCCCATGGTATTAGAAGCACTCAGCATGTCTGGCACACCTTCAGTTAGGTGTCAATGTTTGCATATTAAAGTACTGTTCCATTTCCTCAAGGTACTATATATACTGAGACATTAAAATATAAAACTTGACACCAAACTGCTAACTGAAGCTTTCAAAACGAATGAATATCTGATCATTTAATCTTAGTGTGCACTAGAACTGAGGAAGCTGGGAAAAGCAAAGTATATTAAGAAAAAATTTGAAAGAACATGTATCTTATACTCAATATGTAATTTTAACTAATAGATGTCTCTAGATAGTAGAACCAAAGGTTATTTTTCTTTTTTTCTTTTGTGTTTTTTTTCCTTTTCAACAAACCTAAGTGGATGGCAATTTAATAATAATGAACATAATATATATTTAATATTGATAAATGCCTACACTTTGAAAGCATATCATATGTTCAATTTATTCGTTGTGACTGTTATTTTTTCCAATCTTTAAAATCTTTAGGTTGTACTATATACTAGAAAAAAAGCCAAATGAATGAAAATTGATAAAATATGTCTTTCCAAGAGTTAGGGAAATTTGACAGGCTTGTAAAATCAACTACAGGACCAGAAAAAACTTGTATCTAAGTGTCCAGTTTTCTCACTAAATAACATTATGTTAAAAGAAAGTGTTACATTTAAAATGTTCATTAACTTTATACAAGACTATCAGACCCTCAAAGCATCATATCTTGGAAAGTTGACCATTTTTATCCAAAGCTCTATCAGAATATAATCACATTATAGCTTATCTGAGTAAGTAGATACCAACTAATTTATAAATTGGAATTAAAATGTTTTACTGAAAGGCATTAATAAAACAATAAAAGGACACAACTTAAAAACAGTTACCCTGTAATTTCCACTTCAACAGGATACGCCACTTGAATCTGAAGTAAATAAACAGATTCTGTCATAGTGAGCAGGGTGGAACAGAAAGACGTTTGTCTTTTACAAAGATTACCCAAAGATTTGTGTATATCCATTTCCCCAAAGTCCATTATCAAAAATCTATCCTTTGAATTTGAGCTGATAATAAATATCTATCAATGGAAAAATGTCCACTAAAGAAATAGGGCTTCTCTGGTGGCTCAGACAGTAAAAAATTGGCCTGTAATGCAGAAGACCCAGGTTCAATCCCTGGGTCGAGAAGATCCCCTGGAGAAGGGAATGGCAACCCATTCCAGTATTCTTGCCTGGGGAATTCCATGGATAGAGAGGAGCCTGGTGGGCTATAGTTCATGGGTGCACAAAGAGTCAGACACAACTGAGCAACTAACACACACACACACACACACACGGAAATTGAACAATATTGACTGAAGTTTATGTTTTTAACAATCAAGCTGTTACTCCAACAGATATGTAATAATTGATATACAAAGTTCTGTTAAGCTTTTAAAATAGTAATCTTTGACTTTTTATGCCTCCTACATATCCATATTAAACTGTTCTCAAGTCTTCTTATACTTACCTGTATCTCTTACTTGTAATACTTACTCAATTTATTACTTGAGTAAATGTTCTCTCTCTCTCTTTTTTTTTTTTTTTTGACTCTTATAATTCAGTCTTTTCAGAGCAACCAAAAATATCTTTCTAAAATGAAGATCTGAGGCTACTTATTTAAGTACTGTATATGAATAGATGGGGAGATGGAGGGAGAACACAAGCATTTTAGAAGTATTACTGAGCTCACTTTTAAGGACAGGAAATGATCAGGGACACCAAAACTAAAATTTAAAAGAAATGTCAACAAGAAACCAAAAGAGAAAGCAATAACAGCAAGATAAAGCTTGGGTTTCTCTGGGAGCAACTGCCTACACCAGGAATCTACAGCTTCTGGGGACTGGAGGGAATGGGCAGAAGAAAAGATTAAACCTGAAATTCTGGCAAGTTAAGGACAATGAAGCAGATTTCTAAGAGCAAGGAATTAGAGGGAAAGGAATGAATGAAAACTGACTTCATTTGGGCCATGATGATGTGATGTGAAGTCGCTCAGTCGTGTCCGACTCTTTGCAACCCCATGGACTGTAGCCTACCAGGCTCCTCCATCCATGGGATTCTCCAGGCAAGAGTACTGGAGTGGGTTGCCATTTCCTTCTCCAAGGGATCTTCCCAACCCAGGGATTGAACCCAGGTTTCCTGCATTGTAGGCAGACACTTTATCATCTGAGCCACCAGGGAAGTTCTGATTTGGGGCATACACATCCAGATTTCATGTAACCAACTGTCTTTTCAATGTTATCTAAATTTCTATTAAAACCTTAGAGTTTCTACTTTCTAGATTTGTTTTTTCCTCTTTTATTATTTTCTAAAATTTCCTACTCACATATACATCATCTCTTTCCCTCTAAAATGATATTAATTCTCCACAACTGGTAAGAGTCATGAATTCAGAATTTTAAGACATATATATTCAAAAGCATAACTGTTTTGAAATCCCCACCTTGACACATTATAGTGAATTTATTGAATACAACAGAATGATAAAAAGAAGTGTGAACACCTTCAAGAAAGAGATAGATCATGTACAGAGACAGGAAAATAGAATAGGCAACATATTTCTCAGCTGGAGGTATGATGGAATATAGAAAATAAAAAGACCTTTTTAAGAAAGGTTTAAAAGTTAAAATAACAGGTCTAAATAAAAATACTTTCAGCTAGAAAATTAAGAAACAACTGCCCACTAACTTTAACTAAAGGAACTTCTAAAGCACTAACTTTAGGTGGGGAAAAAATACCTTCAGAGGAAAAACTCAACAGATGAGAAAAAGAAATATGAAAAGTAACTAGTAAATGTGGACATTAGCATTAAAAACAACTATCTTTACGAAATAAAGATAAATTATATTTAATATATAATATTTATACACTTATAATTGATGCCTTCAAACCATGGTACTGAAGAAATCCCTTGGGCAGCAAGGAGATCAAACTGGTCAATCTTAAGGGAAATCGACCCTAAATACTCATTGGAAGGACTGATGCTGAAGCTGAAGTTCCAATATTTTGGTCACCTGACATGAATAGCCAACTCACTGGAAACGTCCCCAATGCTGGGAAATATTGAGGGCAGAAGGAGAAGAGGGCATCAGAGGATGTGATGACTGGATGGTATCACCAATGCAATGGACGTGAACTTGGGCAAATTTCAGATGGTGAGGGACAGGGAGGTCTGGCGTGCTGCAGCCCATGAAGTCACAAAGAGTCCAACACAACTGAGTGACTGAACAACAACTATATATATATTTAGAGTTAAAAGAGCAACAATAATAGTATCTACATTCTGGAGTTTAGAAGGAAAAAACAGACTAAAACAAAGGTAATTCCTGAAAATATATATAGTATAGACGTGTCTGACTCTTTGGGACCCCTTGGACTGTAGCCTGTCAGGTTCCTCTGTCCATGGGATTTTTCAAGCAAGGATTCAGAGTGGGAAGTCATTCTTTTCTCTAGGGGATCTTCCTGACCCAAGGATCAAACCCAGGTCTTCTGCATTGCAGGCTGATTCTTTATAGTCTGAGCCTTTGGGGAAGCCCCATGGAAATATGGTAGGAGTCAATATTTAGCAGGAAGGTCAAGACATAGATTGGAATAATCATGCATGGTCAGGTGTAAATGGAAATCACTAGGGCAAATCTAGTGTATAAAATCCAAATTAGTAAAGGAGGAAATGTCAATTAAAAAATAAGTTAAAATGTCAAGGTAATGGAAAAAGGAACATTAAAAAACAAGGTAAACAGAAAACAAAGAATGAGATGTTAAAATATATAGACATGTACAAATAACCACAGAATCTTTTAAAAAACAATGAAAAGATATATTGTCAGACATACAAAGCTGAAAGAATTCATTATTACTAGCAGACCTATACTATAAGAAATGTTAATATCCTTCAGGCAGAAGGAGATGATACCAGATGGAAATATGGATATATAAATGGGAAAGAAAGGTACCAGAATGGCAACCACATGGGTTAAGTATATTACTGTATCATCCTTATTATGTGAATATCTTTGAAGATCATTGAAATCTGAATATAATAATGTATTATGAGGTTTATCACACACCTATTTGAAAATATATATATAAACAACAGCATAAATGTCACAAGGGGGAAATGAAAGTATACCATGCTCAACTTCCTCAACTACACAAGATGCATAATTCTTAAAGGTAGACTGTCATAAGTTAAATGTGTATTCTATAAACTCTATGGCATCTGGTAATATTTAATTTCAATAACACAGAAAAGAAGGGGAAAAGAACAAAGAACAGATGAAATAGAAAAAAAAAAAAACAGCAAGATGACAGACTTAACACTAACCACATTAAATATAAATGGTACAAATGAACTTATTCACAGAACAGAGAGTCACAGATGTAGAAAGCAAATGTATGGCTACCAAGGGGAAAAAGTAGGGGGATAAGTTGGAAGACTGGGATAGATAACTAATAAGGACCTACTCTATACCACAGGGAACTCTACTCAATTCTCTGTAATGACCTATATGGGAAAAGAATCTAAAAAATTGAATATGTATATATGCATAAGTGATTCACTCTGCTGTACAGCAGAAACTAACAGCATTGGGAATCAACTATACCTCAATAAAATTTTTCTACATGTTCAAATAAAGACTCAATTAAAAGGCAGACATTATATTCAAAAAGCAAGATCCAGCTATAAGTTGCTTACAAGAAATGTACTTTATAGTTTACCTATGAACAATGCAGGGGTTAAGGGCACAAACCCACACACAGCAGAAAATCTGCATGTAATTTAATAGCCAGCCCTCTGCATCCATGGCTGCAACTGCAGATTCAACTAACATACCTTTGCATGTATTTATTGAAAAAAAAAAAATCTGAATACAAGTGCAGCTGCACAGTTCAAATCTGTTATTCAAGTCAACTGTATATCTCAAGTCACAAATAGTTTACAAACAGAAGGATGGAAAAGATATACCATCCTCATACTGTAGAATTGGGATTATTACTGGAATGTAAAGTTGCTTTAACATTTGAAAATCAATGTCATCCACCATATTAACAAAATTTAAAAAAATGCTCAGTTCAATAACACAGAAAAGGTCAATAACACAATAAAAACCAATATCTATCCCTCATAAAACCTCTTAGGAATGCTGGAATTGAAGGGAACTTGCTCAACAGGAAAGACATTTTACTACGTTATGTTTAAAAATGCACCCAAATAAAATACAGACTTCTCAGTATGAACTGCCAAACTATTCACTGCTTGGCCCCGTGAATTCTTTAAACTTGTCTCTCACAGGTGTCCCTGTCTTATTCTACTCTCCAGCCATGTAATTCTTTTTTTCAATTCTTAATCTATTTTCCTTTTTGCCTCTTAGCCTTTGCACATGTTTTGTCTTCCACTACACCTCTTGCAACCCCCAAATTCCTAAAGATCCTGGAGATTCTGAAGATTCTAAGGGATAATCTTTTCCTTGCCTTTTCCACTTTTTTAGAGACACATTTCTTGGCACATGGCCTCTTCTTGCATCTTCAAAGTACATCATTCCAACCTTTGCTTCTATTTTCATATCTCCTTTTAATCTAACCCTCCAGGTTTCCTCTTATAAGGATTCTTGGATTATATTGGGCCCACCTGGAAATTCTAGGATAACCTTCCTACCTCCAGATTCTAAACTTAATCACATCTTCAAAGTCCATTTTGCCAGGTCAGGGAACATATTTACAGGTTCTAGAAATTAGGCTAAAAACAACTTGTGCAGGCCTTTATTCTGTCTATTACTGTACTCAAAGTGTTTTTTTGAATATAGGAAGTTAAGTTTTTATATTTTCTAACATATCAAGCTATTCAGAAGTATACAGAAAAATATCAAAGTAAAATGAACTTTTGTCAAATACAAATGTATTGGTAATGTGTAGTATACATGCTAAAAATAATTGAAAGAAAATTTCCAAGATTGTTGATCTATAGCCTAATATGGCAGTCCCCCATCAATAGCACTGATGATAAAGCCTGCCATCTCTATGGCAACTAAAGTGGATATTATTCTAGCTGCATTCCCAGCTAGTGTCTTATCCTATTTATCTAGTTTGAAACCTCTAAACAAGTTACTAATTCAGGCACTGAGCAAGCCAATAAGGGGAAATGTCAAAGTCAGATAGAAAGTTAAATACCATAAACGTATCATATATAAAAACCATATATGTCTTCTCTGTCAAACACTGTGCAATCAATATGACTTAGGATTTATTAAAACACAATGGAGCTTTATAGCAATTTACAATATAGAAAATACTCGAGTTATCAGTCATCCAAATTGCACTTTATCATGCTATCCTTCAAACCTTCTTCCAAAATCAAAGGCCTCAGTCTACTAATGAGTGTAAGAATATACAATCTTAATATCACCTATCATTTGTTTGATAGTAATTAGTAATTAGTAAATTATTATGAAATGTAATTTTGAAAACCTAAGTGAAGTTCTGTTACAAATCTGAAATTATCAAACCACATCACTTGTATGTCATCATCCAGCACTATAACAACAAAGTGACTAAATATTTTTGGACAAGAAATCAATATTAATATATCAATTGTTAATATTAACCTACTGACTAATATAATTTTGAATCAGTTTTATGTGCTGGTTAAAATAAACATTAATACTTAGATGAATGTTAAATATTTTTATAAAAGTAAAAAGATAAATGTTTGTAAATTTAAAAAGAAAAAAAAGCTTCTCCCTATATCCACCAAATAAATGGTGATAAAACATTTAAAGAATATCTTCTTAAGGGACACCAAATTACTAAACTGCTCTGCAACTTCATAAATCTTGATCTGTCTTCAGAATATTATAAGAATTCTTCAATGGCAAATCTTTGCTACAGTCATAGATGTTATAGATGTATCAAAATCAAATCTTGTCAGTGCCATGTATTGTCTGAATGTGCTTTTGCTGAGGAAAAGCATCCTCTCAATACTGGTGATAAGTTCATCTCTTTCAACATGAAGGTTAATGTTCATTTAACCTCAATCATAAAAACGCCCAAATTTTCGTCATTTGGGAACATCCCTTTAATGTCAACTTCGGAGAAGACAATGGCATCCCACTTCAGTACTCTTACTCTTTTTATTAATTATTTCAATTAAAGTTTTAAAAAATCCCTTGGGAAACTCATGATCTCATAGAGTTAAATCAGAGCTGCCAAATAGTACACCACCACAGAACAACAAGGAAATGTGATGGTCAACAAATTGTCTTGCATTATTCTGTGAGTGTCCTACCAGTTTGCTTTCCCCTTCACAGGGAATGAAATTTCCAGCCTAACACCTAAAAATTTTGGCACAAAGCTTAAACCATGCTATTCCAACTCAGTGGAAGTGATGACAGCAAAAATGGCAGAATAAGTACCTCCAAAAATCTGCTGTTCCTAAAAGCAATGAAAGATCTTCCATTAATTGTCAGATTCAACTTTCCTAAAACACTGCTGCTGCTGCTGCTAAGTCGCTTCAGTCGTGTCCGACTCTGTGCGACCCCATAGACGGCAGCCCAGCAGGCTCCCCGGTCCCTGGGATTCTCCAGGCAAGAACACTGGAGTGGGTTGCCATTTCCTTTTCCCCTAAAACACTAGAAACTCATAAAAGGCTTACAAGAACCCAGCAAGCGTGGTTAAAGAAGAAGCTGAGCCTTGGAAGGAACATGGAAATTTACAGTGTTTTAACTTTCTCTAGTTCCATCTCCTGGCACCCCACTCCAGTACTCGTGCCTGGAAAATCCCATGGACCAAGGAGCCTGGTAGGCTGCAGTCCATGGGGTCGCTAAGAATTGGACAGGACTGAGAGACTTCACTTGCACTTTTCACTTTCATGCATTGGAGAAGGAAATGGCAACCCACTCCAGTGTTCTTGCCTGGAGAATCCCAGGGATGGGGGAATCTAGTGGGCTACCATCTATGGGCCGCACAGAGTTGAACACGACTGAAGCGACTTAGCAGCAGCAGTTCCGTTTCCTAACATGTTGTTCTGCAGTAGCTTTAATAAGTAACAGCCCACATTATTACTGCACTTTGTAGCCACCAGAGGAAAGAGAGTGGAACTGGAACTTTTTTGAAGCCTAAGTCCCAAGGAGCATTCACATTATTTTATCTGTCAAGTAGTTCTCTGGGAGACCTAATGTATCAGGGTGTCTGAAACTCAAAGACTCAGAACTCACCTAATATGAATAGCCCTCCACTCAGGAGCATTTATGAAAAACAATTACAGGAAAATGTTTTATTTTCATAGCTCCCAAGACAGTGAATTGCACATTTGAGTCAAACAACAGAATAAACAAAAATTTGCAATTAAAAACTATGGAATGAGATGTCCATAAGGTTTTCAAAAGCTCCAACATATCCCTAAGAATCCAGGACACACACATGTAAAGAGATGTTTGCATGCTCAGAGAAGATCTAAGAAGGACCTAGGGTCTTACTTCCAGCTGACCTTGAGGCTCTGCACACACAGGGAGTAAAGGTTAGAAGAGTTGTCAGCTATCCAACTGAGTGTCAAAGGTTTGTCCCAACATACACAGAGAGCCCCTTAGCAAATACTGGGAGATTTACAGATTCCAGGAATTTAGGAGCAAAGCTTTATATGTTATTGACATTATGTTGATAAAAATCCTAACTAGACTGCTATATATTAATAAATTTTTTAAAAGAAAGAAATTGATGGCAATCCTCACAGCAATCAATAAGAAAATAACTCAAAATATATAGTAAAAGCAACAAGAAGGAAATTAAAATGGTACACAAGAAAATAAGTATTTAATACAAATGAAGATAAGGAATTAAGAACAAAAAAGACATGACATGGAAAACAACAGAAGAAATAACTCCTTCCTTAGCAGTAATTACATTAAATGTAAATGGATTACAACAAAAGACAGAAATAGGCAGAACGGATAAAAACAATCATTCAAAAATACATATACAATACACTTAGTTTATATTCAGACACATGTTGAAGATGAAAGGATGGAAAAAGATATACCATGCAAACAGAAACCAAAAGAGAGAAGAGGCTATACCAAAGTTAGACCAAGTAGACATTAAGATAAAAATTATTACTGGAGGCAAATTATGACACTTCATAATGATAAAATTGATAGCCCTTCAAGAATACATAGCAATCATTGACATACACTTGCTGAACAACAGAGCCACAAAACACAAAAAGAAAAAAACTGATAGAGTTAAAGGGTGTAATAATTACAAAATAATAGTTGGAGACTTCAATAATCAACTTTCAATAATGACTCAAGCAACTAGACATGACAGAAAATCACCAAAGAAACAGACAACTTGAGCAACATTATGAATCAACTAAACCTAATAGACATCTTTAAGAGCACTCTACAACAGCAGCAGAAATATGTATTTTTCTCAAGTGCATATACAATGTTCTTCATTATAGGCCATATACTAGGCCAAAAAACAAGTCTCAATAAATTTAAAGGGTTGAAACCATATAAGATATTTTTCTACAACCACAATATAAAAAATTTAGAAACCAATAAGAAACTTGGGAAACTGACAAATCTGTCAAAAATAGAACAAAACACTGTTCAGTGAGAAATATTTTGAGAAGAAGGAAAACAAAACTATATCAAAATTTATGGGACACAGCTAAAAAATAGAAAAGTGCTATCAGGGAAATTTATAGTGGTAAGTGCCTAGATTTTAAGAAAGAAAGATCTCAAATAATCTAATCTTCTATCATATTAGAAAAACAAAAGCAAGCTAAATGCAAGAAAAGTAGAAATAAATAAAATGAATATAGAAAAAACAAGAGAAAATCAATGAGTGGTTTTTAACTAAGTACCTTTTATGGTTTTTGTGACTATTTAGAAATCGATCTGATTAGTCAATCTTTTTCTTCTAACTTTAATGATTTTGTTCTTTAATTCTTCCCCTGGTAATGATGGCTGGATGTATTTTTCTTAACTTGTTGACAAGTGTTTTTTTCCATATTATTTCTAAAATCACCTGTTTAATGATCTCTCGTGTTTGATGTTCTTTTTCATCTTTTAGACTTATTTGTTTATTCATTCTCTAACTTATAAATGAGAATTTTTAATGTTCATACTCGGGTCCTTATATACCTGAGTGACCACTTAAACTGGTTTCAAAGTTTCTTCTTAAGTAACGTGTATATGAGGAGGTTTTTTTTTTTTCTGAAGAGTTGACTAAAAGATTCCAGTCATATTGGAACTATGGTTTTAGTACGTCACGTTAGTGTTCTTTTGTTTTAATGTCTAGTCATAGGGAGAATTACCCGAAGGGTCAACCACGTCACCCATTTCTTAGAAGGACGTTACGTCCTCTGTGTCCAAGTTAGGGGTCCAGTCCTACTGGGGGACCTCTTCCTGTACTGTTGGGTTAGGTCCTAAGAACGGACCTCTTAGGGTACCTGTCATCTCGGACCACCCGATGTCAGGTATCTCAACGTTTCTTACCCTGTACTGACTTTGTTGACTCGTAGGGAAAAGTACGACCTCTCCTGAGAACTCTCAGGGAACCTGACGTTCCTCTAGTTTAGTCAGTTAAGATTTCCGTTAGTTGGGACTTATAAGTAACCTTCCTGATTACGACTTCAAGGTTATGAAACCGGTTGTCTACGTTTTTCGGCCGAGTACCCCTTTCTGAGATTATGACCCTTTCTGACTTCTGTTTTCTTCGGGACAGAAGAGGAAGAGATGGTTAGAATGCATCACTGACTCAATGGGCATGAATTTGAGCAAACTCCAGGAGAGAGTGGAAGACAGCGGAGCCCAGCATGCTGCAGTTCATGAGGACACAAAGATTGGACACAACTTAGTGACTGAACCACAATAACAGTCTGTTATGAGTAGATACAAAAATCTACAACAAAATAATCATAAGCTAATTTCAGCAGCCTATAAGAAATTTATACACAATAACCATGTGGGTTAATCACAGAAATATAAAGCTGATTCAAACTACAAAAATTAATGCATAGAGAATATCCTAACAAATCCACTGAAAAACTGGTTGACTAAGGAAATGAGTTTGGAAAAGTTGCAAGATACAAGATCAATATATAAAAGTTGTACTTTTACTTATCAGTGAAAAATGTGAAAATGAAATAAAACAATCCCCTTTACAATACCATAAAAATATTTAGAAATAAATTTATCAGAAGAAATTATTTATACACTGTAAACTTACAGGACTGGAAAAGGTCAGTTTTCATTCCAATCCCAAAGAAGTGAAGTGAAGTCGCTCAGTCATGTCTGACTCTTTGCGACCCCATGGACTGTAGCCCACCACGCTCCTCTGTCCATGGGATTCTCCAGGCAAGAATACTGGAGTGAGTTGCCATTTCCTTCTCCAGGGGATCTTCCCAACCCAGGGATCGAACCCAGGTCTCCCACATTGCAGGCAGATGCTTTAACCTCTGAGCCACCGGGGTATAATCCCAAAGAAAGGCAGTGCCAAAGAATGCTCAAACTACCGCACAATTGCACTCATCTCACACGATAGTAAAGTAATGCTGAAAATTCTCCAAGCCAGGCTTCAGCAATACGTGAACTGTGAACTTCCTGATGTTCAAGCTGGTTTTAGAAAAGGCAGAGGAACCAGAGATCAAATTGCCAACATCTGCTGGATCATGGAAAAAGCAAGAGAGTTCCAGAAAAACATCTATTTCTGCTTTATTGACTATGCCAAAGCCTTTGACTGTGTGGATCACAATAAACTGTGGAAAATTCTGAAAGAGTTGTGACTGCAGCCCACCAGGCTCCTCCGTCCATGGGATTTTTCCAGGCAAGAGTACTGGAGTGGGGTGCCATTGCCTTCTCCGGCACCTAATAATAATACACATCAAAAATACATGGTTTATGAAATTGAATATCCATAGCCTGATCCCCTAGAAATGCATGAGTTTTCCTGTCCCCTTTCAGAAAAGGCCTGCAAAGAACAAAGACACCACCTAATAAATCTTCCTCCCTGACGTTTTTTCCTTGACAAGGGAAGAATTTTGTCGACAGAAGCAAACATCACTTGACGTCCTGATGAAGTAACACAGCAGCCTTGTTTACCCTCATCTTTCCCTCAGCATCACCATTTCATGGTCCATGGAAAGTACATGGTTTGTGGCTTCTCTAGTTTTTAAGATTCATACACTGGGCCAATAAAGAGGAACAAAGGGTATTTTTATATTAGAGGAAATAAGAAAAGGAAACAGAAACCTATCCAGGTGAACAATGGACTTCAGTCAAGTCATTATAAACCGCCTCATGATACCTATTTTAGTATACCTGCTCTCCTTCCCCAACCAGTACTCTACTCTCTTTCCAAGCCTTTATTTATACACACAAAAAGGTCAAGTCACATAACTACTGTGGATGATTCATAGCATTTTTTTCCATGCTGCTACTGGGTCTCTTCTAACTATTAAAATCTCCATCTTGGGGAATATATTCCAATTTAGGACTCTGGCATATATTTTATCAGATATAACAGTACTATTATTTATTGCTCTGAGGAAGCAGATAGTATCAGTTATTATTGATTAGGGCAAGGAAAAAAGATTCAAACCAACTATTAACTTGCTTTTAGTGCTCAACTCTTTATAAAAATAGCTACCAAAGTTGTATCTATTTTTGGCTTTGGGTTTGGAAGGCCAATCTCAAACTAAGGACTACTCAATGGAATAAATGAGGGGGAAAAGTCATCTAAAAGAAGTAAACCCATCTCCTCAACTTCCAACAATTCTAGTTAACAGAAAATCTTATGTCTCCACTAAATTGCCTCAATGCTCTGTTTTTGCAATGTAAATCTAATCAGACTATTTTCATGAAGTGATCTTAGCACTATATAATTTGATTTGTCTGGATCATCAAAAAAGCAAGAGAGTTCCAGAAAAACATCTATTTCTGCTTTATTGACTATGCCAAAGCCTTTGACTGTGTGGACCACAATAAACTGTGGGAAATTCTGAAAGAGATGGGAATACCAGACCACCTGACTTGCCTCTTGAGAAACCTATATGCAGGTCAGGAAGCAACAGTTAGAAATGGACATGGAACAGCAGACTGGTTCCAAATAGGAAAGGGAGTACGTCAAGGCTGTGTATTGTCACCCTGCTTGTTTAACTTATGTGCAGAGTACATCATGAGAAACGCTGGGCTGGAAGAAACACAAGGTGGAATCAAGATTGCCAGGAGAAATATCAACAACCTCAGATATGCAGATGACACCACCCTTATGGCAGAAAGTGAAGAGGAACTAAAAAGCCTCTTGATAAAAGTGAAAGAGGAGAATGAAAAAGTTGGCTTAAAGCTCAACATTCAGAAAACGAAGATCATGGCATCTGGTCCCATCACTTCATGGGAAATAGATGGGGAAACAGTGGAAACAGTGTCAGACTTTATTTTGGGGGGCTCCAAAATCACTGCAGATGATGACTGCAGCCATGAAATTAAAAAAAGCTTACTCCTTGGAAGAAAAGTTATGACCAACCTAGATAGCATATTCAAAAGCAGAGACATTACTTTGCTGACTAAGGTCCATCTAGTCAAGGCTATGGTTTTTCCAGTGGTCATGTATGGATGTGAGAGTCGGACTGTGAAGAAGGCTGAGCGCCGAAGAATTGATGCTTTTGAACTGTGGTGTTGGAGAAGACTCTTGAGAGTCCCTTGGACTGCAAGGAGATCCAACCAGTCCATTCTGAAGGAGATCAACCCTGGGATTTCTTTGGAAAGAATGATGCTAAAGCTGAAACTCCAGTACTTTGTCCACCTCATGCAAAGGGTTGACTCATTGGAAAAGACTCTCATGCTGGGAGGGATTGGCAGCAGGAGGAGAAGGGGACGACAGAAGATGAGATGGCTGGATGGCATCACTGACTTGATGGACACGAGTCTGAGTGTACTCTGGGAGTTGGTCATGGACAGGGAGGCCTGGCGTGCTGCAGTTCATGGGGTCGCAAAGAGTCGGACACGACTGAGTGACTGAATTGAACTGAACTGAACTGAAAGGAGACTTACACTTCCATCTTACACAATATGGCAAAATCAATTCTAAATGGATTAAAGACTTGAATGTAAGACCTGAAACCATAAATCTCCTAAAAGAAAACCCAGGAGGTAAGCTCCTTGACAATGGTCTTAGTAATGATTTTTTGGATTTGGCAAAAAAAGCAAAAGTAAACAAGTAGAACTACATCAAATTAAAAACCTTCTGCATGGCAAAGAAAACCATCAACAAAATGAAAGGGTAACATACTAAAACAGTAGTAAATATTTGCAAACCATATATCTGATAAGGAGTGAATATCCAAAACAGACTGAAAACTCATAAACTAATAGGAAAATTCAATTAAAAATGAACAGAGGATCAGAATAAATATTATTTCAAAGAAAATATTCAAATGGCCAACCATTACTTGTAAATGTGCTCAACATTACTACTCATCAGGAAAACGCAAGTCAAAATGACAATGAGATATCACCTTACATCTGTTAGAATGGCTATCATCAAAAATACAGGAGAGAACAAGTGCTGACAAGGACTTGAACAAAATAAAACATAAATGGGTACAGCCAATCTGGAAAACAATATATTATTCAACAAATTAAAAATAGAGCTACCATGCAATCCAGTAGTACTTTTCCTACCTATATATCCAAAGGAAATGAAAACTCAATATTGAGGTGATATCTGTACTCTTTTGTTAACAGTATAATTCACAATAGCCAAGATATACAAACAACCTATGCCCATCATTGGATGAACAAATAAAGAAGATATGGTATATAAATAATGGAATACTATTCAGACATGAAAAGGAGGAAATACTACAATTCACAACAACACAAATTCACAACACAACAAACTTGAGGGCATTATGCTAAATAAAAAAAAACATACAAAAAAGACAAAAACTGCATGTTATCCTTTATACATGAAATATCAATAACCTCAGATATGCAGATGACACCACCCTTATGGCAGAAAGTGAAGAGGAGCTAAAAAGCCTCTTGATGAAAGTGAAAGAGGAGAGTGAAAAAGTTGGCTTAAAGCTCAACACTGAGAAAACGAAGATCATGGCATCTGGTCCCATCACTTCATGGGAAATAGATGGAGAAACAGTGGAAACAATGTCAGACTTTATTTTTGGGGGCTCCAAAATCACTGCAGATGGTGACTGCAGCCATGAAATTAGAAGACGCTTACTCCTTGGAAGAAAAGTTATGTCCAACCTAGATAGCATTTTCTAAAGCAGAGACATTACTTTGCCGACTAAGGTCCGTCTAGTCAAGGCTATGGTTTTTCCTGTGGTCATGTATGGGTGTGAGAGTTGGACTGTGAAGAAGGCTGAGCACCGAAGATTGATGCTTTTGAAGTGTGGTGTTGGAGAAGACTCTTGAGAGTCCCTTGGACTGCAAGGAGATCCAACCAGTCCATTCTGAAGGAGATCAACCCTGGGATTTCTTTGGAAGGAATGATGCTGAAGCTGAAACTCCAGTACTTTGGCCACCTCATGAGAAGAGTTGACTCATTGGAAAAGACTCTGATGCTGGGAGGGATTGGGGGCAGGAGGAGAAGGGGACGACCGAGGATGAGATGGCTGGATGGCATCACGGACTCGATGGACATGAGTCTGAGTGAACTCCGAGAGATGGTGATGAACAGGGAGGCCTGGCGTGCTGCGATTCATGGGGTCGCAAAGAGTCGGACACGAATGAGCAACTGAACTGAACTGAACTGATCCTTTATACATGGGGTCTATTTTTAAAAAGTCAAAAATCATAGAAACAAAGAGTAGAAAGTGGTTGCCAGTGAGGTTGCTTAAAGGGTACAAACTTTCAGCTATAATGTGACTAAGACCCAAAGATCTAATGCAAAACACGTGACTCCAGTTGATAACATTGATATAATCAAAATTTGCTAAGAGAATAGAATTTAAATTTTTCTGGAACAACAAAAGATGATGCATGTGCTAATTATCTAGATGGGAAGAATCCCCTCTCACCATGTTTCAAATCACCACAATGTATATTCTAAATAGCTTACAATTTTATATGTCAATTCACCTCATAAAGTTGATTTTTTTAAAAATATATATATATTTCCCAAGTTCCTAGATTAGAAGACTATTATTATGATGGCGGCTGCTGCTGCTGCTGCTAAGTTGCTTCAGTCATGTCTGACTCTGTGCAACCCCATAGACGGCGGCCCACCAGGCTCCACCATCCCTGGGATTCTCCAGGCAAGAACACTGGAGTGGGTTCAATATTCAATATCAAATTAAGCTACACATTCAAAACAATCTAAATCAAAATTCCAACTGCTTTTTTAAGAGGTACCAACTATTATGTATAAAAGCAGCTGCAAGGATATATTGTACAACATGGGAAATTATAGCTAATGTTTTATAACAACTAAATATGGATTATAACCTTTAAAATTGTGAAATAATATATCGTATACCTGTAATTTATATATTCAATAATATTGTGGATCAACTATACTTCAACAAAAAGTTTAAGTTGGAAAAAAAAGAAGAGGTTAGCAAGTTAATCCTGAAATTCACTGGAAATACAAGACTCAGAAAAAGTAAACCAATCTACAAAAAAGAGAAGTCATTCTTGATGTTAAAACATTCTACAAAAGTGCAATAAGCAAGGAAGCATGAAGTGAAGTGAAGTGAAGTCACTCAGTCGTGTCCGACTCTTTGCGACCCCATGGACTGTAGCCTACCAGGCTTCCCCGTCCATGGGATTTTCCAGGCAAGAATACTGGAGTGGGTTACCGTTTCCTTCTCCAGGGGATCTTCCCGACCCAGGGATCAAACCAGGGTCTCCTGCATTGGAGGCAGGTGCTTTAACCTCTGAGCCACCAGGGAAGCATGGTTCTAGCATAAAGACAAACATATAGACCAATGCAGTAAAATTGGCACGTGTGTGTGTGTGTGTGTGTGTGTGTGTGCTAAGTCACTTCAGTTGTGTCTGACTCTTTGTGACCCCATGGACTGCAGCCTGCCAGGCCTCTCTGTCCATGGGATTCTCCAGGCAAGAATACTGGAGTGGGTTACATTTTCCTCCCAACCCAGGGAATGAACCCATGTCTCCTGTACTATAGGCAGCTTCTTTACCCACTGAAGCACCTGGAAGCCACACATATCAGTAAATCATACATGCACAGTCACATGATTTCTGACAAGGGCACCAAGGTAGTTTAATAAAGACAAGAATAGTCTGTGACAAATGGTCCATGGACAATTAGATATCATATACAAAAGAATGAATTAGATGCTTCTGTCATACCATATCCAAAAAGTAATTCAAAATGGATCAATTACCTAAATATTAGAGCTAACATTATAATAATATTCTTAGAAAAAAACAGAGGTGCAAAATTTTATGACCCTACTTAGGTAACAGTTTATTATTATGAAATGTATAACACAATCAAACAAAGGAAAAAGGTCATTTGAATGGTATCAAAACTAAAAATTTTTACATGCTATTGTCATTCAGTCATCCAGTCATGTCTGACTCTTTCTGACCCCATCGACTGCAGCATGCCAGGCCTCCCTGTCCCTCATTATCTCCTGAAGTTTGCCCAAGTTCATGTCCATTGCATCAGTGATGTCATCCAGTCATCTCATCTTCTGATGCCCTCTTCTGCTGCCCTCAATCTTTCCCAGCATCAGGGACTTTTCCAATGAGTCGGCTGTTCACATCAGATGAGTGAGATACTGGAGCTTCAGCATCAGTCCTTCCAATGAGTATTCAGGGTTGATTGCCTTTAGGATTGACTGGTTTGATCTCCTTACTGTCCAAGAATCTCAAGAGAGTTCTCCAGCACCACAGTTCGAAGGCATCATTAGGCCCTCTGCCTTCATTACTGTATAGATCTCAAAACTGTACGTGACCACTAGGAAGACCATCAGTTCAGTTCAGTCACTCAGTCGTGTCCGACTCTTTGCGACCCCATGAATCGCAGTACACCAGGCCTCCCTGTCCATCACCAACTCCCAGAGTCTAGCCAAACCCATGTCCATTGAATCGGTGATGCCATTCAGCCATCTCATCCTCGGTCGTCCCCTTCTCCTCCTGCCCCCAATCCTTCCCAGCATCAGAGTCTTTTCCAATGAGTCAACACTTCGCATGAGGTGGCCAGAGTACTGGAGTTTCAGCTTCAGCAACATTCCTTCCAAAGAAATCCCAGGGCTGATCTCCTTCAGAATGGACTGGTTGGATCTTCTTGCAGTCCAAGGGACTCTCAAGAGTCTTCTCCAACACCACAGTTCAAAAGCATCAATTCTTTAGCACTCAGCTTTCTTCACAGTCCAACTCTCACATCCATACATGACCACTGGAAAAACCATAGCCATGACTAGACAGACCTTTGTTGGCAAAGTAATAGCCTTGACTACACAGACCTCTGTAAGCAGAGTAATGTTTCTGCTTTTCAACCCACTGTCTAGGTTTGTCACAGTTTTCCTGCCAACAAGCAATCTTCTGATTTCATGGCTGCAGTTGACATCGACAGGTTTCTCAAGAAACAGGTAAGATGGACTGGTATTCCCATCTCTTTAAGAACTTTCCACAGTTTATGATCCACACAGTAAAGGCTTTAGCATAATCAATGAAATGGAGGCAGATGTTTTCCTAGAATTTCTTGCTTTCTCTATGATCCAGCGAATGTTGGCAATTTGATCTCTGGTTCCTCTGTCTTTTCTAAACCCAACCTGGATGTTTGGAAGCTCTTGAATGGCATAATGCTGAAGCCTAGCATGCAAAATTTTAAGCATGACTTTACTATCATGTGAGACAAGCACAACTGTCCCATGATTTGAACATTCTTCAGTGCTACCCTTCTTGGGAACTTGGATGAAAGTGAAAGTCACTCAGTTGTGTCTGACTCTTGGTGACCCCATGGACTATATAGACCATGGACTTCTCCAGGCCAGTATACTGGAGTGGGCCACCTTTCCCTTTCTCCAGGGGGATCTTCCTAACTCAGGGATTGAACCCAGATCTCCTGCATTACAGGCAGATTCCCACACTGCAGGAAACTGGGATGAGGATTGACCTTTTCCTGTCCCAATTTTCTGACATATTGAGTGGAACACTTTAACAGCATCATCTTTTACATGTCAAACGATGCTATCAAAGAAGTGAAAATTCAAACCACAGAAATGAAAAAAATATTTGCTTATAGTAAACTGGATAAGGATACAGTTCCAGAATATAAAATGAAGTCTGATAGCTCTACAATAAACAAGCAAGACAATTTTTAAAATGAGCAAAGAACTTGAATAGTCATTTACCCCAAAGAAACATACAGATGGTCGATAAGCACATGAAATGATGCTCAACGTGATTAGTCAGTTCAGTTCAGTTCAGTTGCTCAGTTGTGCCCGGCTCTTTGCTGCCCCATGAATTGCAGCATGCCAGGCCTCCCCGTCCATCACCATCTCCCGGGGTTCACTCAGACTCACGTTCATCGAGTCAGTGATGCCATCCAGCCATCTCATCCTCGGTCGTCCCCTTTTCCTCCTGCCCCCAATCCCTCCCAGCATCAGAGTCTTCTCCAATGAGTCAACCCTTCACATGAGGTGGCCAGAGTACTGGAGTTTCAGTTTTAGCATCATTCCTTCCAAAGAAATCCCAGGGTTGATCTCCTTCAGAATGGACTGGTTGGATCTCCTTGCAGTCCAAGGGACTCTCAAGAGTCTTCTCCAACACCACAGTTCAAAAGCATCAATTCTTTCAGCGGATGTTGGCAATTTGATCTCTGGTTCCTCTGCCTTTTCTAAAACCAGCTTGAACATCAGGAAGTTCACGGTTCACGTATTGTTGAAGCCTGGCTTGGAGAATTTTGAGCATTACTTTACTAGCATGTGAGATGAGTGCAATTGTGTGGTAGCTTAGGGAAATGCAAACCACAAGGTGATACCACTTCATAACCACAAGGATGACTATGATAAAAAATGGAAAAGATCAAGTGTTAGTAAACATGTGGAGAATTTGGAAACCTCATACATTGTTGTGTGAATTTAAATGGCAGTTGAAAACAGCTTGGCAGTTCCTAAAACAGAATTACCAAATGACCCAGCATTTCCCCTTCTGGGTATAAAACCAAGAGAATTAAGTAATGTTCACAGAGGACTTTGTACACAAATATTCACAGCAGCATTAGTCATGATAGCCAAAGGTAAAAACTACTCAAAAAGTTGATAAACTAACAAATGTATAAACAAAATCTGGCATATCCATACAATGGAACATTATTTATACATAAAAAGAAATGAGGTACTAACACATGCTGCAGCATGGCTGAACTTTGACAACATTATGCTAAGTGAAGGAAGACTGACATAAAGTCCACATATCCAGTATAGGCAAATCCATTGAAATAATAAAGTTGATTAGGGACTAGAGGGATGGAGAAACGAGGAGTGAGTGCTAATGGATGTGAGTAATTATTTTCAGGATGATGAATATATTCTGAAATTATGTAGTGACAACAGCTGCCCAGCCTGGTGAACACACTTAAAATCACTCAATTATTCATGTTAAAAAGGGTGACTTTGGGGTACATAAATGATATCAGTAAAACAGGAATACAAAAATACATTTGTGAATGGCTTCATACTTCACCAATTTATGGTAAACTGAGTACAGAAAGAATAAAATGTGGGAAGAAACACACAAAAATGTCTAACAATGACAGTTTTGAGGTAGTGGGATTAGGGCTTTTTTTTTAATATTAACTTTCTCAATTTTTTAAATAATTGTAGTTAACTATAACTTCATAGTCCTAGTAAACTGAATGTGATACAAAAGAATAGACATCTATTTGCCAAAAAGCACATAAAATTTGACCTACCCCTTATACTTTATTAACTCAAAATGAATCTTATAATAAATGTAAAATGTAAACTCTAAAATATTTATTAGAAAATTTAGGGGAAATTCCACCATGACTAAGTAGGATTTGATCCAGGCATGCAAGGTTGTTCAATCAACTAAGGTAATCCATCATGTCAACAAACTAAAAAAATAAATATCATCAACATGATTATATCAATAGAAGTGGAAAAATCTTTGGATGAAAACCAGTACACATTAATGGTAAAACCTCTTAGTAAACTAAGAATAGAGAGGAACTTTCTCAACCTGACATAGACTATGTACCAAAAAAAGCTACAGCTAATGTAATATTTAATGGTGAGAAACTCAAAGCTTTCCCATTAAGAAGTACAAGGCAAGGATTACAACTCCTTTACAACAGTGCACTGGAAGTCTTTGCTAATGCTATAGATAAGGCAAATAAAAGATATATGGACTGGGAAGGAAGATATAAAACTGTCTTTGTTCACATATGACATGATCATCTGTGTGGAAAATCTAAAAGAATCAACAGAAAAAACTTCCTGGGACTTATAAGCAATTGTAACAATGGTGCAGGATAAAAGGCTAAATATGCAAAAGTCAACTGATTTTCCATAGACTAGTAATGCACAAGTTGATTTGAAATAAAAATAATATAATTTACCTTAGCACCAAAAATAAAATACTTAGATATAAAATAATAAAATATGTACAATACCTATCTGAGGAAAACTACAAAACTCTGGTGAATAAAATCAAAAAAGAACTATAAAAATGGAGAGATATTCTGCTCCTGGAGACAAAGACTCAATATTGTCAAGATGTCTGTTCCTCCTAACTTGATCTATGGATTCAAGGTACATCCAGTCAAAATTGTAGCAAATATTTTTATGGATAATGGAAAACTGTTTTAAAGTTTGTGGAAAGAGGCAAATGACCAAGATTAGCCACACAATATTGAAGAAGAAAAACAAAGTTGGAGGAATGACACTACTTGACTTCAAGGCTTACTGTAAAGCTGAAGTTATCAAAACATTGTACTACTGGAAAAAGAATAGACAAATAAAACAAAGGAATATAATATAGAGCCCAGAAATCCATCCCCATAAATATATCTAACTGATCTTTGGAAAAGGGCAAATGCACTACAATGGAGAACAGACAGTTTTTTAACAAATAGTGCTGGAACAATAGGATACTCATAATGAATCTAGACACAGATTACATACTCTTCACAAAAATGAACTCAAAATGGATCACAGACCTAAATGTAAAATACAAAACTATCAAACTCCTAGAAGAAAAACACAGGAGAAAACCTGGAAGGCCTTTGGCATGATGATGCCTTTTTAGATATAACACTGACTGGCACAATCCATGAAGGAAATAACTTATAAAACTGGGCTTGATGTCCATCAGCAGATGAATGGATAAGAAAGCTGTGGTACATATACACAATGGAGTATTACTCAGCCATTAAAAAGAATACATTTGAATCCGTTCTAATGAGGTGGATGAAACTGGAGCCTATTATACAGAGTGAAGTAAGCCAGTAAAAAAAAGCCAGAAAGAAAAAAAAGCAATACAGTATACTAACACATATATATGGAATTTAGAAAGATGGTAACGATAACCTGTATGTGAGACAGTAAAAGAGACACAGATGTATAGAATAGTCTTTTGGACTCTGTGGGAGAGGGCGAGGGCGGGATGATTTGGGAGAATGGCATTGAAACATGTAAAATATCATATATGAAACAAATCGTCAGTCCAGGTTCGATGCATGATACTGGATGCTTGGGGCTGGTGCACTGGGACGACACAGAGGGATGGTACGGGGAGGGAGGAGGGAGGGAAGTTCAGGATGGGGAACTCGTGTATACCTGTGGCAGATTCATGTTGATGTATGGCAAAACCAATACAATATTGTAAAGTAATTAACCTCTAATTAAAATGAATAAATTTATATTTTTTTAAAAACTGGGCTAGATTAAAATTTGAAACTTCGGCTCTGCAAAAGAAAATATCATGAGAATTATAAGACAAATCATAAACTGAGAGACAATATTTACACAAGAAACATCTGATACCAGACTACTGACCAAAATATACAAAAAACTCTTAAAATCGATGACTTAATTAAATCATGAGCCAATATTTTAACAGACACCTCACCTAAGGAGATATACTGATTGCAAAATAAGAATATGAATAGATCCTCTGCATTATACATTTTCAGGGAAATGAAAACTGAAACAATGAGATACAACTATACACCTATTAGAATGACCAAGATCTAGAACACTGACAACGTCAAATGCTGGTAAGGATGTGGAACAACATATAAGAAAGCAAAATGGTACAGCCATCTTGGAAGACAGTTTGGATTCTTCTCACAAAATTAAACATACTCTTACCACATAATCGAGCAATAGCACTCCTTGATGTTTACCAATGGAATGAAAACTTGTGCCCATAGGGTAACATCGTACATGGAATGTTAACAGTAGTTCTGTTCATAACTGCCAAAACCTGGCAACAAGCAAGCTGTCCTTCCATAGATGAATGAATAAATGAGCTGCAGTATACCCAAACAGTGGAATATATTCAGCACTAAAAAGAAATGAGCTTTCAAGCCCTGAAAATACATCAGCAGGGGTTCAGTTCAGTCGTTCAGTCATGTCCAACTCTTTGCGACCCCATGAATCGCAGCACGCCAGGCCTCCCTGTCCATCACCAACTCCCGGAGTTCACTCAGACTCACGTCCATAGAGTCCGTGATGCCATCCAGCCATCTCATCCTCTGTCGTCCCCTTCTCCTCCTGCCCCCAATCCCTCCCAGCATCAGAGTCTTTTCCAATGAGTCAACTTTTCGCATGAGGTGGCCAAAGTACTGGAGTTTCAGCTTTAGCATCATTCCTTCCAAAGAAATCCCAGGGCTGATCTCCTTCAGAATGGACTGATTAGATCTCCTTGCAGTCCAAGGGACTCTCAAGAGTCTTCTCCAACACCACAGTTCAAAAGCATCAATTCTTCGGCACTCAGCCTTCTTCACAGTCCAACTCTCACATCCATACATGACTACTGGAAAAACCATAGCCTTGACTAGACGGACCTTAGTCGGCAAAGTAATGTCTCTGCTTTTGAATATGCTATCTAGNAGTCCAACGGACTCTCAAGAGTCTTCTCCAACACCACAGTTCAAAAGCATCAATTCTTCGGCATTCAGCCTTCTTCACAGTCCAACTCTCACATCCATACATGACCACAGGAAAAACCATAGCCTTGACTAGACGGACCTTAGTCAGCAAAGTAATGTCTCTGCTCTTGAAAATACTATCTAGGTTGGACATAACTTTTCTTCCAAGGAGTAAGCGTCTTCTAATCTCATGGCTGCTGTCACCATCGGCAGTGATTTTGGAGCCCCCCAAAATAAAGTCTGACACTGTTTCCACTGTTTCCCCATCTATTTCCCATGAAGTGATGGGACCAGATGCCATGATTGTAGAGATAATGAAAAATAGATGTGATGGTGATTTTTAAGTTTTTTCTTAAAAAGTTTTTTAAATGTAAGGCATTGTGGCTGTTATTCTTAATAATAACTTTTCATGATAGCAATGCAATTTTCTATTTAAATTCTTGTTTTTCTTCATAATCTAGCAATACACTGGTATATTGAATAAGCATGGTTTGAGGGATATAATAAGAAAAGCAATTTTATTGTTGCCTCCCACTGACATTTTAAAGTGTATTCAGTAAGATAAATGTTTCTCCTGCTGCTAGATAAAAGCTCAAGGGGACTTAATGACAGAAAGTCCCATGGTTGCTTTAACTTGCAAAATAGAGCTTGATTCAAAAATTAGAATGTCTAGACTAAATTTTAGTTTTCATTTATACATAAGCATTCCTTCCCCTCTCCTTCCCCCTCCCATCCCTAGCTGTCTCCTTGCAGCCTTGTCAGAGAGGTACTATGGGTGGCTTGTCCCACCTAAATTAGCCTCAAGGATGAACAAGGAGAAAAGGAACAGAAGGTTCTTACTTAACTGGTACTTTCATTCTGTCTCTTTACTCTCTGTGTCGGGTTGATGTTTAAAGCTGACTTTCTCCTTCTGGAGTCATTCTGGATTATCTGACAGCTCACCTGCTGGGCCCTCTGACTTCAACTCCCACAGTGTGGGCTGTGCCCTCATTCAATGACTACTGGCTCCTGCTTAGCTTTGAGACTTGAGGCAGTCCACCCAAGCCCAGATTCTGTTGGGATCTCTTGCCATCAGGCCAAAGTTCTATTTGAACAGCAATTTTAAAATGATTCTAGGACAAAAGTCAATCAGTGATCAGTCTCTGTTGATGAGCCAGCAGCAGCCAATCTCTCGGATGTCCGTGTCCTGACACTGCTGCCAGTAGCTCTAGAATCCAGCCAGAGTCCTCAGACTGGTCACATCCCAGTCCAGCCTGCTCCTGCAACTACAGGGAACCCAGAGTCTCCCTCAGGACTTCCTCACCTCATTTGAGGAAGGATAAAGCTCTTTTCAGTAGGTTAAACTCCTTTATAATTCTACTCTCTCAGTCTGCTCTCAACCTTTTATATCATCAAAGTGGGCCAGGGGTTTTAAAGGAACCAAAACTAATTCTCATAATTTTTGTTTGAAAATTTACATATGACCTGGCATCTCACTTTGAAATTAAATATCTATTGTATTGTGATGCATGAGACAAAATTTCCAGTTTGATATCTTATCATACAAGTAGTCCAGGGATCGCAAAGTCAGACACTACTGAGCGACTTTCACTTTCATACAAACAAAAATGCATCTGTCAGAAAAGCTTCTCAACTATTTATGTTTAAGATACAGGGAATTTAGAGTTCATTGGGCTATAGAGTCAGTGGGAAAATTAAGGCTCCTTAGAGTTCCAAGTCCAAGTACCTCCTGATCATAAGAGAACAGGGAGAGTACCCTTCCCCTTGCTGTCACTGTACTTGGTATATCTCTATTATCATTGGTCTTACCATTTCACTTTTACATTTACTAGATTTTAAGATTCTGGAGAATAAGTGTATGTACCAACTTTTTCTTGTATTTTTGGTGTCTAATTTAGTATTTGGAACATTCATCATAAAATAATAAATGTTTATTAAACTAACTTAGAGATACAGATTTGTACTTGGGCTTCTATAACTGGGTGAGTGGCATAGGAATGCAGTATTACTATTTACCAGGCTCCTTATGAGTAAAATCAGTTCAGTTTAGTTCAGTCGCTCAGAACTGTCTGACTCTTTGTGACCCCTTGGACTGCAGCACACCAGGCTTCACTGTCCATCACCAACTCCTGAAACTTACTCAAACTCATGTCCATTGAGTCAGTGATGCCATCCAACCATCTCATCCTCTGTTTTCACCTTCTCCTGCCTACAATCTTTCCCAGCATCAGGGTATTTTCTAATGAGTC
>SJYT01011626.1:383669-393729 GCA_006410635.1 Cephalophus harveyi
AAGTGCTGCACTCAATATGCCAGCAAATTTGGAAAACTCAGCAGTGGCCACAGGACTGGAAAAGGTCAGTTTTCATTCCAATCCCAAAGAAAGGCAATGCCAAAGAATGCTCAAACTACTGCACAATTGCACTCATCTGACACACTAGCGAAGTAATCCTCAAAATTCTCCAAGCCAGGCTTTAACAGTACGTGAACTGTGAAATTCCAGATGTTCAAGCTGGATTTAGAACAGGCAGAGGAACCAGAGATCAAATTGCCAACATCCGCTGGATCATCAAAAAAGTGAGAGAGTTCCAGAAAAACATCTATTTCTGCTTTATTGACTATGCCAAAGCCTTTGACAAAATGCAGTCCACTGGAGAAGGAAATAGCAAACCACTTCAATATTCTTGCCTTGAGAACCCCATGAACAGTATGAAAAAGCAAAAAGAGAGTATACTGAAAGATGAACTCCCCTGGTCGGTAGATGCCCAACATGCTACTGGAGCTCAGAGGAGAAATAACTCCAGAAAGAATGAAGAGAGGGAGTCAAAGCAAAAACAACACCCAATTGTAGATGTGACTGCTGATAGAAACAAGGTCTGATGCTGTAAAGAGCAATATTGAATAGAAACCTGGAATGTTAGGTCCATGAATCAAGGCAAATTGGAAGTGGTCAGACAGGAGACGACAAGAGTGAACACTGACATTTCAGGAATCAGTGAACTCAAATGGACTAGAATAAGTGAATTTAACTCAGATGACCATTATATCTACTACTGTGGGCAGGAATCCCTTAGAAGAAATGGAGTAGCCATCATGGTCAACAAAAGAGTCTGAAATGCAGTACTTGGATGCAATCTCAAAAACGACAGAATGCTCTCTGTTCGTTTCCAAGGCAAACTATTCAATATCATGGTAATCCAAGTATAACTCAGATGACCATTATATCTACTACTGTGGGCAAAAATCCCTTAGAAGAAGTGGAGTAGCCCTCATAGTCAATAAAGGAGTCCAAAATGCAGTACTTGGATGCAATCTCAAAAACGACAGAATGCTCTCTGTTCGTTTCCAAGGCAAACTATTCAATATCATGGTAATCCAAGTCTAAGCCCCGACCAATAATGCTGAAGAAGCTGAAGTTGAACTGTTCTATGAAGATCTACAAGACCTTCTAGAATTAATACCCAAAACAGATGTCCTTTTCATTGTAGGGGACTGGAATGGAAAAGTAGGAGGTCAAGAAATACCTGGAGTACAGAATGAAGCAGGGCAAAGGCTAAAAGAGTTTTGCCAAGAGATCGTACTGGTCATAGCGAACACCCTTTTCCAACAAACAAGAGACGACTCTATACATGGACATCACCAGATGGTCAACACCGAAATCAGATTGATTATATTCTTTGCAGCCAAAGATGGAGAAGAACTCAACATTTAGAAAACTAAGATCATGGCATCCAGTCCCATCACTTCATGGCAAATAGATGGGAAAACAGTGGAAACAGTGACAGACTTTATTTTTTTGAGCTCCAAAATTACTACAGATGTTGACTGCAGCCATGAAATTAAAAGACACTTACTCTTTGGAAGAAAAGTTATTACCAACCTAGACAGCATATTAAAAAGCAGAGACATTACTTTTCCAACAAAGGTCCACCTAGTCAAAGCTATGGTTTTTCCAGTAGTCATGTATGGATGTGAGAGTTGGACTACTAAGAAAGCTGAGCGCTGAAGTATTGATGCTTTTGAACTGTGGTGTTGGAGAAGACTCTTGAGAGTCCCTTGGACTGCAAGGAGATCCAACCAGTCCATCCTAAAGGAAATTAGTCCTGAATATTCACCGGAAGGACTGATGTTGAAGCTGAAACTCCAATACTTTGGCCACCTGATGCAAAGAACTGACTCATTCAAAAAGACCCTGATGCTGGGAATGATTGAAGGCAGGAGAAGAAGCGGACAACAGAGGATGAGATGGTTGGATGGCATCACCAACTCAATGAACCTGAGTTTGAGTAATCTCTGGGAGTTGGTGATGGACAGGGAAGCCTGGCATACTGCAGTCCATGGAGTCACAAAGAGTCGGACACAACTGAGTGACTGAACTGAACTGAACTGATACTTTGTAAATGTTCAATTACTGTTGATAGTAAAGTAAGTAAAAGTCGCTCAGTCGTGTCTGACTTTTGAGACCCCAGTGACTATACAGTCCATGGAATTCTCCAGGCTAGAATACTGTAGTTGGTAGCCGTGCCCTTCTCCAGGGACTATTGAGAGGCATTCGAATTATTTTAGTTTAACACTATTAGAAATAATGATATTAGGAATGTTCTTGAATATGTCTTTTGGTGCACATATGCAGGGATTTCTGTTGGCTATAAATTTAAGAGTGGATTTGTTGGGCAGAGCTGGCTTAATGGACAGGAAACTTGTACAATTGTACAATGCCCTGTGCTCATGTAATTTCAGTTCTTAGTTTGATGCTTTGTCATTGCTGTCTTGAGGACTTCTTCTTTATTGAATTATATTTAATTTACAATATTGTGTCAGTTTCATGTGTACTGCAAAGTGATTCACTTATACATTTATTTATCTAAATATTCCTTTTTCCAATTTTTTTCCATTGTAGGTTATTACAAGATATTGAATATAGTTCCTTGTGCTATACATGAGGTCCTTGCAGTTTATCCATTCTATATGTTATAATGTGTACTGCTAATTTAGCCTTCCCTGCTTCCCCATTAGGGTAACCATCAGTTTTCTATGTTTCTGAGTCTGTTTATATATTATAAATAAGTTCATTTGTACTATTTTTAGGACTCCACATGTAAGTAATATCATATAACATTTGTCTTTCTCTGTTTGACTTACTTCACTTAGTATGATATACTCTAGGTCTATCTATGTTGCTAAAAATGGCATTATTTCATTCTTTTTTGGCTAAGTAATATTCCATTATATATATACACATATATATATGTATACATACACACATATTCCACATATTCTTTATCCATTCATCTGTTGACAGACGTTTAGTTTGCTTCCATGTCTTCAGTTCAGTTCAGTTCAGTTCAGTCGCTCAGTCGTGTCCGACTCTTTGCGACCCCATGAATTGCAGCATGCTAGGCCTCCCTGTCCATCACCAACTCCCGGAGTTCACTCAATAGTCCAAGGGACTCTCAAGAGTCTTCTCCAACACCACAGTTCAAAAGCATCAATTCTTTGGCACTCAGCTTTCTTCACAGTCCAACTCTCACATCCATACATGACTACTGGAAAAACCATAGCCTTGACTAGATGGACTTTTGTTGGCAAAGTAATGTCTCTGCTTTTGAATATGCTATCTAGGTTGGTCATAACTTTCCTTTCAAGGAGTAAGTGTCTTTTAATTTCATGGCTGCAGTCAACATCTGCAGTGATTTTGGAGCCCCCCAAAATAAAGTCTGACATTGTTTCCACTGTTTCCCCATCTATTTGCCATGAAGTGATGGGACTGGATGCCATAATCTTAGTTTTCTGAATGTTGAGCTTTAAGCCAACTTCCCCACACCCCCCACTCCTCCAACAGGGTATTCTCAATCATACTGAAGTCACTTTTATTATATACATAATTGTATATATTGTATACAATCCCACTTCATTCATTTCATTTGTACCAGTTGAATTTTGAGTTCATGATTTAAATCTTTAAAACACTTGGTAAATGCTTGTCAATGTATCTTGGCTAATACTGTATCTGTGACTGCCATGCTCAGCCTGGGCATTGAGCTTTAAGCCAACTTCCCCACACCCCCCACTCCTCCAACAGGGTATTCTCAATCATACTGAAGTCACTTTTATTATATACACAATTGTATATATTGTATACAATCCCAGTTCATTCATTTCATTTGTACCAGTTGAATTTTGAGTTCATGATTTAAATCTTTAAAACACTTTGTAAATGCTAGTCAATGTATCTTGGCTAATACTGTATCTGTGACTGCCATGCTCAGCCTGGGCATGCTGGAAACTTGACCTGCTCTGGAAAGATCTTTTTCCTACCAAAGCTCTCCTTTAGACAGGCCAGTGACTTTTCATTCCAGACTGTATTGTGAGGTTTTGCCTCATAGACAGGATAAGTCTAGAAGAAAGCCTGAAGAAGGCAGATCAGATTCAAGTAGCCCAGGGAACAGATACATTCTAAGGCTAAACTTGTCCAAGTTTTCCAAAATAATCACCAAAAGCAGCCCCTTCCATATCCCAGAAGCACTTTCTCCAGGTCACCTCCTGCCAGACAGCCCAGGTCATTGCCCCTCAGATATAGTCTCCTCAGGGATCATCCTCCAAAATGGGGAACAGATAATGATTTGTTTAGTTCCATGTCCTGGACACTTACAAAACTTCTGTCAGGTTTGGAGGCTGCCTCACTACCAGGAGTTAAGGAGAATGAACTTAATTTTTATATAAAACTCTTTCAATATCTCTATCCTGGTCTTACCGTCCTCCCATCTCACTCTCTCCAGAATCTTATTCTGTTCCTTTCTTTTCCTTCTTCTGTCAGTGACTCGGGGATCGCATGAGTCTCTGTGGCTTGTTTTGTCCTGAAGAGCAGAAGGCTTCGGTCCCAGCTGGTGTTGCCAAAGCAGCATACTAATTCCATGCCATGGTCCTGGGTCAAGATCTGCACAATCTGACTGGCCATATCACCTCGGATGGCCAGGGAGTGGAAGTGGTCAAAATCGTGGAGGCCCAGCTTCCGGAGACGCCGTGCAGCTGCCCGGTAACACTTCCAGGGCTGTGGCTCCACAAGGAGGTAGCGGCATAGGGAAGAAAGGTGGGCCAGGAACTCCCACAGGCCTTGGTCCCCATGGTTCAGGTGAATCCACCTGGTCACTGACATGCAGAAGCCAGTATCAAAAACTGAGCGTCCAAACTGGCTCAAGAAAGAGCTCAGGAGAACTTTCTGGGTCCTTTGATTCATGAAGTCCAGGGTAATAAAAGTCAAGCCATCAGGAAAAGGGGGTTCTTTTTCAGCTCGTTCCACCAGGACTGGGTCTATGTTGCAGCAGAGGAGATGGAGTTCTCTTGAGGCATCTAAGCAGGTCTCCCCATCATGTAGGGGAAGGAAATGTTTGTATAGAGCCACGCTCAGATCTATGAAGTCCAGGGTAATAAAAGTCAAGCCATCAGGAAAAGGGCGTTCTTTTTCAGCTCGTTCCACCAGGACTGGGTCTATGTTGCAGCAGAGAAGATGGAGTTCTCTTGAGGCATCTAAGCAGGTCTCCCCATCATGTAGGGGAAGGAAATGTTTGTATAGAGCCACGCTCAGATCCCCGGAGTTACACCCCACGTCGAGCCCCAGGATCGGCCTTGTCTCGGGACTCTGAGGGAAGGGACCCTGAGAGAAGAGCCGGCGAAGCAGTTCCGGGGGTAGGAGGCGGAGCCGTTGCTCTGGAGGGTGGAAGCGGGAACAATGCGGGAAATTTCCGAACGGGGCTGCCCAGAGTTCCAGAGCACGCGGTTTCTCTTCCACCTCGGTCTTCTCAGCTCCCCCTGTGGCCTGCTCCGTGGACGCCGCCATTAGTCTCAGTCTCTAAGCCAACTTTTTCACTCTCCTCTTTCACTTTCATCAACAGGCTTTTTAGCTCCTCTTCACTTTCTGCCATAAGGGTGGTGTCATCTGCATATCTGAGGGTATTGATATTTCTCCGGCCATCTTGATTCCAGCTTGTGCTTCTTCCAGCCCAGCGTTTCTCATGATGTACTCTGCATCAGACGACTCTTTGCGATCCCACGAATCGCAGCACGCCAGGCCTCCCTGTCCGTCACCAGCTCCCGGAGTTCGCTCAGACTCACGTCCATCAAGTCAGTGATCTGAAGTTAACTAAGAAGGGTGACAATATACAGCCTTGACGGACTCCTTTTCCTATTTGGAACCAGTCTGTTGTTCCATGTCCAGTTCTAACTGTTGCTTCCTGACCTGCATACAGATTTCTCAAGAGGCAGGTCAGGTGGTCTGGTATACCCATCTCTTTCAGAATTTTCCACAGTTTATTGTGATCCACACAGTCAAAGGCTTTGGCATAGTCAATAAAGCAGAAATCGATGTTTTTCTGGAACTCTCTTGCTTTTTCCATGATCCAGCGGATGTTGGCAATTTGATCTCTGGTTCCTCTGCCTTTTTGAAAACCAGCTTGAACATCTGGAAGTTCACTGGTTCATGTATTGCTGAAGCCTGGCTTGGAGAATTTTGAGCATTACTTTACTAGCATGTGCTGCTGCTGCTAAGTCGCTTCCGACTTGGCTAAGTCATGTCCAACTCTGTGCGACCCCATAGACGGCAGCCCACCAGGCTCTCCTGTCCCTGGGATTCTCCAGGCAAGCACACTGGAGTGGGAGATGAGTGCAATTGTGCGGTAGTTTGAGCATTCTTTGGCATTGCCTTTCTTTGGGATTGGAATGAAAACTGACCTTTTCCATGTCTTAGCTATTGTAAATAGTGCCACTATGAACATTGGGGTAGATGTTATCTTTTCAAATTAGAGCTTTCATCTTTTCCTGCTTGAAATTTTAAATTTTACCCTGAAACTTGTGTTTTGTAATTGAAGCCTAATGGATTAATGAGCATGCGCATAGCAGAGGAGAAAAGCACAATGTCCATGTTCACAGTTCCTTGTGGTTTTACCCACCTGTGACCGAATGCCTGCAAGCACAGAATTCCAATGGACCCACTCTTCATGGAAGTTCAACAAGATTCATAACAACTTTAAGATAAATGTGTTACATCTACAGACTGAAGAGAGTAAGTGGGGGATGACAGCCTTGAGAGGCCGTGTTTTCATTTGAATCACAATTTTCATCAAATGCAGGAAGACGGTAATGTATTCTAAGAAATATGACTTTGTTTTATTAGCCAACCACGTAACTTTGAAAATGATGACAGAGAAGGAAAGGGAAAGACAGGAGAAACCCGTGTCGTTTCTTTTTAGTCCTTCCTTAGTAAAGTGTAAAGTAAGCCAAAGGTAAAGAATGTAGATAGAATGTGAAGTGAAATAAAAATAGCAGAGTTAGTTTTGTGCAGTTTCCACTGTTTGGTACAATAAAGTACATCTGCATGTATGAGCTATAAAATACAAATTGTGTAATATTGCTGATTCCACAGCTGAGTCGAAGGTCTTTATAGGTTCACTTAAAACTGGCATTGTACAATACAGAGATTAATTATAAAATTCAGGCTAATAGTTTAAAATCTTAATTTTTCTTTACTTAGAAGACATTAAAAAGAAAATAAACAGCATCACAACAAGTTGCCAGAGAAACTGAAAGGAAAATTATTTTTGTCCTAGTACCTTTTGCAGCACTTTTCTCCTGCTCTTTGAACATGTCCCATAGTTTTATTTTGTATTGGACTCACAAATTATGCAGCTAGACCTGCTACATAGGGCTGTAAGGTGTGCATGACCATTTTAGAACATATTTTTTCAAAGTGTTTTACTAATTTAAACTCTACCTGAAGAGGACAAAGTTCCTGTTTTGTCCTAGTCAGCCAGCACTTGATACTTAGATAATCTGATGGGCCTGTTGTATTTCCTGAGGATCAATGGGATTGAGAGCCTTTCTATATGTTTGTTGGCCCTTTGGTCATCATCTTTTGTGAAAAATCTTTCTTAAGAAAACCATATGTAAACTGCTTTCTTTGTCTTTTTTGTATTAATTAGTAAGAATCTTCATATATTCTGAATGTGTACTCTTCGATTGTCTGGGCTAAAAATCTCTTCTCCCACTTGTTATTACCTTAATAAAATGTTTTTATGAACTTAGATTCATAATTTTAATTTAGTCTAATTAATTTTTTCCTTTATGATTTTTGCTTTTTGAGTCTTGTCTTAGTTATCTTTACCCCCTTGCCCCCCAATCTTGGTATCATCCATGAAATCTGGAAGTTTTATTGTTTTACTGTTCATATTTATGTCTACAATACACCTGGACTTAATTTTTATTTATAGTGTGAAGCAGAGGTAATGTTTAACTTTTTCTCACATAAATATTTATTTATTTATTTTTTTGGGCACACAGGCATGTGGGATCTTAGTTCCCCAACCAGGAATTAAACTCATGTCCCCTGCATTGGAGGTACAGAGTCTTAACCACTTGACCAGGGAAGTCCAGGGAAGTCCTTCACATAAATATTTTAATTCATCCAGCACTAACCTTTCTCAGACACTCTGCAGTGCTACCTTTTTTAACAAAACAAAGGTCCATGTACATGGGGTCTGCTTTCTGAGCCCTCTGTTTTGGTTCATTGTTCTATTTGTCTCTCCTTGTTCCAATACCACCTGCCCAGGGTATCTTGGTTATGGAAGCTTGATAATCATTCTTGATATCTCATAAAGCAGTTCTTCTAGTCATTTTTCCAAAGTGTCTTGGTTGCTCTTGGCCCTTTGTATTCCAATACAAATCTCACAATCCATTGGAAAACATAAGAATATAAATC
Source organism: Cephalophus harveyi (assembly GCA_006410635.1). Taxonomy (NCBI): domain Eukaryota; kingdom Metazoa; phylum Chordata; class Mammalia; order Artiodactyla; family Bovidae; genus Cephalophus; species Cephalophus harveyi. The sequence goes on from SJYT01011626.1 coordinate 392,127, forward strand.
TGTTATGACTTTTATTGGGATTGCAATTAGTTATTGATCACTTTGAGATTTTCACCTTTACAGTTGAGGCTTTTGATCCCTGAATATAGTATATGTAAATTTTCTTTCACTTCTTTCTATACTATTTTATAATTTTCCATGTAGGGCTTCCCTGGTGGGTCAGTGCAGGGGACATGGATTGAATCCCCAGGCCAGGAGGATCCCACATGCTGTGGAGCAGCTAAGCCCCTGCACCACCACGGCTGAGCCTGTGCTCTAGAGCCTGGGAGTCCCAACCACTGAGCCCACGTGCCACAACTACTGAAGCCTGCATGCCCTAGAACCTACGCTCCACAACAAGAGAAGGCACCCCTATGAAAAGCCCGGACACAACTAGAGAGTAACCTCCACTTGCTGCAACTAGAGAAAAGCCTGTGCAGCGACAAAGACCAGGCACAGCCAATATATATATATATATAAAATTTTTGCTATATATTTCTTGCATATTAAAAATTGAATTAAATTAAAATTAATATTATTCCTAGATATTTGATATTTATTTATGCTAATATATTTGAAATATAATTTTCTAGCTTTTACAGACATATACACATGTATTGTAAACAGAGAATTGAGTTTTGTAATATTGACCTGTGTATGTGACCTATAGTTTTTTGTTTATTTTGTTTATATTTTTGTGCCATTTGCAAATAATGACAAATTTCCAGTTATTAATTGTTTTATTTATTTTCCTTGATTTATTTTACTGGTTAGGATTTCCAAATATGTGGAATAGAATTGGGTATATTGTGTATTTTAAATCTCATTTCTTTTCTTGCAGAATCCACTACTTGCATCAAATCATTAGGTATGGTGTTTTCTGTGGCCCTTTTATAAGTGCCCTTTGTAAATTAAGGAAGATTCTCTTTGTAGTTTGCTGTATTAAATTATGAAAGAGTATTGAGATTTCTGCATTTATTGAGATAATCATAAGGGTTTCTCTTTTATTTTGTTAATATGAAGAATAATATTAACTGATTAAAAAATGTTAACTGCATTCTTCAAATAATCTCATATTAGTTGTGATATATCGGAGAAGGCAACGGCACCCCACTCCAGTACTCTTGCCTGGAAAATCCCATGGACAGAGGAGCCTGGTAGGCTGCAGTCCATGGGATCGCTGAGGGTCGAACAGGACTGAGCGACTTCACTTTCACTTTTCACTTTCATGCATTGGAGAAGGAAATGGCAACCCACTCCAGTGTTCTTGCCTGGAGAATCCCAGGGACGGGGGAGCCTGGTGGGCTGCCATCTATGGGGTCGCACAGAGTCGGACACGACTGAAGTGACTCAGCAGCAGCAGCAGTTGTGATATATAATCCTTTTAATATATTGTTGTGCTTATTTTGCTTTTTTTAATATTTTGTTTGGGCTTCCCTGGTGGCTCAGAGGTTAAAGCGTCTGCCTGGAATGCAGGAGACCCGGTTTGATCCCTGGGTTGGGAAGATCCCCTGGAGAAGGAAATGGCAACCCACTCCAGTATTCTTGCCTAGAGAATCCCATGGAGGGAGGAGCCTGGTAGGCTACAGTCCATAGGGTCGCAAAGAGTAGGACACGACCTGTC
>SJYT01011626.1:393748-452919 GCA_006410635.1 Cephalophus harveyi
GGTGGGTTGCCATATCCTTCTCCAGGGGATCTTCCCGACCCCGGGATCGAACTCAGGTATCCCGTATTCCAGGTAGACACTTTAACCTCTGAGCCACCAGGGAAGCAGGTAAAGTCAGCAGCTATTTGCTTCATAGAGTTTGATTCTCTTTTACATGTATTTCCAAATTCACAACTGATCGTTGTTTCTCAATTAGGTCTTTAAGTTTCAGTCTTTGTGTGTTTGTTTTAACCAACTGTCCCTATTTTAGGGGCTGACACAGGATCTGATTAGATGATCTGATTAGATGCAGTGAGAGGATGGATGCTGGCAGTTTGAGAACAGAACACCGGTGTTTCTTAGTGGTTGCTATGGAAAACAAACAGACAAAGCAAACATATAAAACTATCTCCAAAATCTTCTAGGTAGAAAAACTTGTATTTCTAATATTATTTCACTTTGGTCAGAAAATATTCTTTGTATTATTTGTTTTTGAAAACTATTGACATTTCCTTTGCGGTCCACTTTACGATAACTTTTATGAGTAATTATTTCATACTTTAAAAGTACGTTCAGAATTGTATATAAATCTACAGTGGGCCTATTAATTACATAAAGTCTATATTATTTCTGTCTTTTAAACATTCACTGGATAGGGGAGAATTGCAATATTTAGCTTTTAGCATATGTTCTTTGTTTCTCCTTTTATCAACTGTTTTGTTCTGTCCTATAAAAATTGTTGCTGTGTTATGAACATATACAAGGCAGGACTCTGAGAGCCCTCATCAAAACCATTTCTAAGAATCTGAGAGTTCAGATGAATTTCTGAGTCTTCACAGCATTGAAGAAATATGGTAAATTTTCTAAATCTGATGAAAAATAACATTCCACGGAAATAAAAAACTCGAAATATCACACACACATACACACACACACACACACACGGAATTGATCTGAAGGTTTTGTTTTAATTGTTTTCTGTTGCTTTATATAGTTTTTTTCTCCTTATGCATTACTCCTATAATCATAATAGTATATGCCCATCTGTCATTTTTCTGTACTTCATGTCTGCTTTTTGAATGTGTACCCTATTTTTCTATTTTCTAGAAGAATTTATATATTTATTTAACTCTTTTTCTTATTCTGGTCTTACTTTCCTTAATTTCCATGTTCATATTTATCTCTTTGACTCGATGGTATATATTTTGTACTCTGTTGTATAGATTCTATATCTTCTTTCAGTTTATACATCCTCAGGTTAAGTATAGACATTCTCTAATTTTAGGTTTTACAGTTTTCCTTTCTGGAAGTCTGACTTAGCTCTTACCTCCAACTGATCAAATTTCTTTTCATAATTACAATGGGCACTCAGACCACTTTTAACTTCCGAACCTCACAATTATTTTATAATTACTGATGATTATATCTTATCTTTGTAGGTCTAATTATGTGTTTTTTGTTTTGTTTTAAATTTCATTATTGAGGGTTCACTCAGAGAACTACTAGACAGTGGGCTATTGTAACACCATCTCCTCCTTCTGTACACAGAACAGGAGATCCACTATACTAATCTAATCTACTGAAGGTATGGGGACTGGCAACCTGATGTCTTAGAACAGGGGATTGGGGGGAAAAACAGATCAAATGAGGGCATGTATAGAAAACTGGCATCATCAATGGACCCTCCTGTCTCCCAGGCTCTATACTTGCTGCTATGGATGAGCTACAGCAGGAGGAATTGGCATTTTTGCCATAGAAACTTGCAGGCTCGTTGCCAGGATTTGTAAAACCAAAGCCCAAAAAACTAAAACAAGAGATTCCATGGGACCAGGAGCTTTGAGACGGGCTGCTGTCAACAAAATGAGTAGAAGATGCACCAAAACTTGAATAAGCCTTTCTCACCTCTTTTAAGAATGAACTTCTAATGCTCTACTTTCAAATCTCATGCGAAATGCTTTTGTGTCCAACACTAACCTAAAGTGTAGAGAAGGAAATCAGGGGTCCCTATTTCTTCTGACCCAAGTTGGCATGTTTACAAAGTCAGCAGAGTTAGGTACACTAACTTTCATTCATGATACTTGTTTACTTGCATTTTGTGGTTTTTGTTTATATACCATTGGTTTTGCTGCTTTGTCTTGGGGACTTTTCTGACGCTTGGGTTGTTTTGCAATTTAGCATTATGGTTTGGGCTATAGAAGTAATAAGAATTCTGAATTTGAATGTTTGGATTTTGATATTTTTCCCTTTTTTCTTCACTTTATAAAAAGTCAAGACTAAAATAGACATATATTTACACTATATCATATTTTCTTATTCCTATCTTACCCACCGAAGATGCTGTTCTTTAGGGATTCCAGCTTAATGTACACTGCCTTTTTTGACCTCTAAAGCCTCTCAGGCTACTGACTTTCTTCCTGAATGCAGCCTGATAAATGCATTAAAAAATATGCTCTATCATACCAGTAGTTGCACTTCTCCTGTAACTCAGTGATAAAGAATCCACCTGCCAATGGAGGAAACTCGAGTTCAGTCCCTGGGTCAGGAAGATCCCCTTGAGAGGGAAATGGCAACACACTCCAATATTCTTGCCTGGGAAATCCCATGGATAGAGGAATCTTGTGAGCTACAGTCCATGTGGTCACAAAGAGTTGGACGAAACTTAATAGCTCGGCACCAACAATTAATGTTTTAAGTTCCATTTATTTTTTAAACAGTGACTTTTGTAAATATTTTTGTGAGAACTGTATTTGGTTGTAAGCAACAACAACAGTGATTAGCAGATAGTCCCATCTTAAAAAAGCACTGTTTTATTCTTCCTCTGGATTAGAACTAGATTTTTCTGACTTCCACAAAATCTCTTACTTTTTCAACAGTTTATCAATGAATTATTTGTCACCCAAGATTAGCAAATCAAAACGTTACCTCCACCCAAATGTTGGAGGAACAAAGGAGGAGATGGTGTTAGACGATAGCCCACTATCCAAAGTCAACTATGGTGTCTGGAATCACAGTGGTCCTATTCAAGAGGAGTTAGAGACACCAAGATACCACTTGCTGCTAATGATTCAAAGCAGAAAGAGACAATGAAAACAGTCCAGATTCTACCTTTCTCTAGTTTTCTAACACCGCCACTGGTGGTTGCCACACAACCAGAAGTTGGCGGGCCCAGCACCTCAGGCCTGGAGTCTGCACATTTTTGCCTTCTGCCTTAGGGAGAAGAGAAGAGAAAAATTAAGGAGTGAATCTTACATCAAAACAAGCCTAACAACCTGAGCAGAGCCCTAAGGCTATTTTCACTTGATGCAAAAAAATTGAAAGATATTGGCCTGTATCTGGAAAAAGTTCTGTGAAGCAGTAAATTTTACATTTGTGACTTCAAAATTTAGTATAATTATTTCCATTTTACAAATGAGCGGGGAAAATAAACCCATGAGATTAGAAAAAGTTAAATATCTTGCCTGAGTTCATTTGGCTAGTTAAAATAGTCTGAATTAAAACTTCTTAACCTTTCAACTACACTATCTTTGGTTCTTCCTTTTTCTTCTGGCTAACATCACCAAATAACCCCACATCCAGATGACTGGTATTTAGCCCATTGACACAGCATCACATTCAAGACAGAAAGGCAAGTTGTAGCTGAGACTCTAGTAATATATGTATAAGAAAGACGTTGCACTTTTCCCAGCTTCATTCTTGGGATATTCTCTGGGGAGATTAGGAGACCTTAAAGACAAATAATGTTTGTTGTACAGGTATTTGCATCTACAAACGCCTTTGATCTTGACTGCATATGCAGATATCTGAAAGAAGCGAGCAGTGGCGTCTCCTAGTAATTGGGATCCTCCAGGGATTTAATTAAAGTGGCATCCAACTTCATCTGCCTGCCACATTCTCCAGAGGCTGGTATCTATGCTGAATTGCATAGCAAATCTGCCAGTTATTCCCAGGAAACAGTTGACTATGGGAAGTCAGCTTCTATTCCCTAGTGATGGGTAAGGAGGATGCGGAGAACAAGAGTTTCTGTTTTCATCTTTATTATGGTTTTCCTGTCCCTGTGAGAGCTAGTCAGCCACCCTCTCAGTCACAGACATTGCATCTCTTGATTTTGTGTCAGGCTTGATCTACTGAACAAGAATCCCTGTAACAAGTAATCTCTCATTTGATTGGCCTGACCTAGTCTATTTCATAAGAAATGTGATAAGATCATCACAAAGGTTTCTTTCAGCTATGAAAGCCTGTGATGCTAAGGCTGAAATGTGCTTTTAAGTGGTGGTTAATCTATAAATAATAGTGTATAAATACTACTCCTGTTACTACCACCTCTACTCCTAAAATCAAAAATGAAGTAATCTCATCTTTAAATCATAATTTATAGTATATACATCGCTTTCCTCAATTTCATCTAATTTTATTCTTCCAACAATACTGCAGCTCAACAAAACTAAAGGCCAAAGGGAATGAGCTGATGAAATGTCTTGAACCTTATGGGCATGAAGTGGAAAAGAGACATCTCTGTTATATTGATACAAGGAGTAATTATTTATCAGAATAATGGATGAAGACAGGAACATTTAGTCTAGTATGGATGTATTTTTTAAATAACATGAATATATTATTATTGATTTTCCAAAATAAATTTGTGCTTGGACTCATAGGTCATAGGCCTCATCTTAGCTCTTTGCTCTCCTTTGAAGATCCCACTCCCTATTCTAGTTTTTCTTGGCTGCCTCCCACTTTTAGTGTATACAGCTTTTTAGCATGTCTTCACATCACTTATTATCATCTGATGGTCTTGTATCTATCAACTGTCTATCTTAATTGTTACCTCACTCTTCTGTACAATAAACTCAATGAAACTTTCTCAAATGAAACTTTCTACAGTTCACTGTTGAATTTCCAGAGAATAAAATAGGACATGACATAAAGTAGGATATCAACAAACGTTTATTGATTTAATTACAAATCTATTAAATGTACAATAGAAAAATAGTACTGAATCATTTTGTATAATCCTTATTTTACAAAAGGACTTGACCTGCTATAACTAAACTTTTCTAAGAAATATATCACTACCAAATAGAGATGGGAATACCAGACCACCTGACCTGCCTCTTGAGAAATCTGTATGCAGGTCAGGAAGCAACAGTTAGAACTGGTCATGGAACAACAGACTGGTTCCAAATAGGAAAAGGAGTACGTCAAGGCTGTATATTGTCACCCTGCTTATTTAACTTATATGCAGAGTACATCATGAGAAATACTGGACTGGAAGAAATACGAGCTGGGATCAAGATTGCCGGGAGAAATATCAATAACCTCAGATATGCAGATGACACCACCCTTATGGCAGAAAGTGAAGAAGAACTAAAAAGCCTCTTGATGAAAGTGAAAGAGGAGAGTGAAAAAGTTGGCTTAAAGCTCAACATTCAGAAAATGAAGATCATGGCATCCGGTCCCATCACTCCACGGGAAATAGATGGGGAAACAGTGGAAACAGTGTCAGACTTTATTTTTTGGGGCTCCACAATCACTGCAGATGGTGACTGCAGCCATGAAATTAAAAGACGCTTACTCCTTGGAAGGAAAGTTATGACCAACCTAGATAGTATATTCAAAAGCAGAGACATTACTTTGCTGACTAAGGTCCGTCTAGTCAAGGCTATGGTTTTTCCTGTGGTCATGTATGGATGTGAGAGTTGGACTGTGAAGAAGGCTGAGCGCCGAAGAATTGATGCTTTTGAACTGTGGTGTTGGAGAAGACTCTTGAGAGTCCCTTGGACTGCAAGGAGATCCAACCAGTCCATTCTGAAGGAGATCAGCCCTGGGATTTCTTTGGAAGGAATGATGCTAAAGCTGAAAGTCCAGTACTTTGGCCACCTCATGTGAAGAGTTGACTCATTGGAAAAGACTCTGATGCTGGGAGGGATTGGGGGCAGGAGGAGAAGGGGGCGACAGAGGATGAGATGGCTGGATGGCATCACTGACTCGAGCGACGTGAGTCTGAGTGAACTCCAGGAGTTGGTGATGGACAGGGAGGCCTGGCGTGCTGCGATTCATGGGGTCGCAAAGAGTCAGACACAACTGAGCGACTGAACTGAACTGAAATATAAAAGGTAAATATTTCTTGTAATCTGGGGTCACCCACGTTTTTCTTTTGGAAAGTCTAAAATCAAATGGATTTTCCTACAATACTAAAAATTAGTAGATGTTTAAAAATTATTCTGAGAAATGTCAGTCACAAAAAGACATTTACTATATAATTTCATTTATATGAGTTACCCTAACTGGGGGAGTAGGACGCAGGGGCAGGCAAGATTTTATTTAATATCTATAGAGTTTCAGTTTTACAAAATGAAAAAGTTCCGGGGATCTGTTTGACAACAGCATGAATACATTTAAGACTATTAAACCATACAACCCCCACAGATTTATACACCACTTCTATTTTTCTTGTTTAAAATCATTTCATTACTAAAATCCTCTGTATCTTTTCAGCACATGTTAAAATGCAAATGCACTTAAATTATGTGTGAGGATGGAGATGAACATACATTCTTAGATTAGAAAAGTACTTTCATCGCCCAGGAGATCACAAATGGATTGGAACAGGGCAATGACTAAGTCACATGAGACCACAACTTACTCAGTACTAGCATCACAAAATTGTTTTACTTTACAATACTGAAGTGGCAAAATTATCCACCAACTTAAAATATAGTTCCCCATTGTCTTCAGGATAAAGTTCAACATTCTTGATCTGCCTACAAAATCTGGGCCCTTCACAATCTGCTTCAGATTTGTGTCAAACTCATCAGCTACCATTAATGCACCCACTTGTCTCAGACAGTTCAGCATTCCACCTACAAACAGCATAGGCCAGGCAAGTTTGCATTTCAAAAGCCTTTTTACCCAGCTTCCTTCCATTGAAAGAATGTCTTTTAATTCATTCTCCCACCTTTTAAACCCTACTTAAAAGGATCTTCCTTAAATCACTTATTTGGAAACCTTCCCTGATAATGCTGCTGCTGCTGCTGCTAAGTTGCTTTAGTCATGTCCGACTCTGCGTGACCCGAGATGGCAGCCCACCAGGCTCCCCCGTCCCTGGGATTCTCCAGGCAAGAACACTGGAGTGGGTTGCCATTTCCTTCTCCAATGCATGAAAGTGAAAATTGAAAATGGAGTATTACTCAACCATTAAAAAGAATTCATTTGAATCAGTTCTAATGAGATGGATGAAACTGGAACCTATTATACAGAGTGAAGTAAGCCAGAAAGAAAAACACCAGTACAGTATACTGACACATATATATGGAATTTAGAAAGATGGCAATGATTACCCTGTATGTGAGACAGCAAAAGAGACACAGATGTATAGAATGGACTTTTGGACTCTGTGGGGGGAGAGGGTGGGATGATTTGGGAGAATGGCATTGAAACATGTATACTATCATGTAATAATGAAAAACCAGCCTATGTTTGATACAGGATACAGGATGCTTGGGGCTGGTGCACGGGGATGATCCAGAGAGAGGATATGGGGTGGGAGGTGGGAAGGGGATTCAGGATTGGGAGCTCATATACACCCGTGGTGGATTCATGTCAATGTATGGCAAAACCAATACGGTATTGTAAAATAAAATAAAGAAAAAAAAAAAAAAGAAAGTGAAGTAGCTCAATCGTGTCTGACTCTTAATGATAATACTCCTCACTATTCAGACCAACTCTATAGCACATTTAGTCACTTCCTATCAGTCCCTCAGAGGCTCAGCATAGTAAAGATGGGCAGACAGATGAGCAATATTTGGCCTACTCAGAAACTCAGGACCCCCAAAACTAATTTTTTCTTTCACCAGTAGTCCTTCTTCAAAAGATTCCCTTGATGGGACGCCTGGTGTGCTGCAGTCCATGGGGTTGCAAAGAGTCAGATGTGACTGGGTGACTGAACTGAGCACTGAGCATTGGATAAACATAGTTTTGACTAGATGGATCTCTGTCGGCAAAGTAATATCTCTGCTTTTTAATATGCTGCCTAGATTTTTCATAGCTTTTAACCTTATGGAATAAAAGTTGAGTTTATGAGTCACAACAGAGACAACTAATATTAAATTTGAAGTTATCCATGTTGCCAGAACATAAGCATCTCTTCCATCTATACACCATGTACAACCTATCAATTGTCTGTGATACTCATAAGTGCTTTGTATAAGAAAGCTTTTATGTATATATGTGTGTTTGAAAAGGTTGACATAAAGCTCAACATTCAGAAAATGAAGATCATGGCATCCGGTCCCATCACTTCATGTGAAATAGATGGGGAAGCAATGGAAACAGTGTCAGACTTTATTTTGGGTGGCTCCAAAATCACTGCAGATGGTGACTGCAGCCATGAAATTAAAAGACACTTACTCCTTGGAAGAAAAGTTATGACCAACCTAGATAGCATATTCAAAAGCAGAGACATTACTTTGCCAACAAAGGTCTGTCTAGTCAAGGCTATGGTTTTTCCAGTGGTCATGTATGGATGTGAGAGTTGGACTGTGAAGAAGGCTGAGAGCTGAAGAATTGATGCTTTTGAACTGTGGTGTTGGAGAAGACTCTTGAGAGTCCCTTGGACTGCAAGGAGATCCAACTAGTCCATTCTAAAGGAGATTAGCCCTGGGTGTTCTTTGGAAGGAATGATGCTAAATCTGAAACTCCAATACTTTGTAGATATCCCTTTCTAGGTCTCATGTTAGACTGGTTGAAGCAAGGTAGAAGATGAAATATAGGATATTGTTCTTCATAAAAAAGTAAACCATAATTTATAAAAATTTAAAGTCTTACCAATAGCTATGAAAATAATTTAAATTATACTTAGCTCCATCCAACCAGTCCATTCTGAAGGAGATCAGCCCTGGGATTTCTTTGGAAGGAATGATGCTAAAGCTGAAACTCCAGTACTTTGGCCACCTTATGCGAACAGTTGACTCATTGGAAAAGACCCTGGTTCTGGGAGGGACTGGGGGCAGGAGGAAAAGGGGAAGACAGAGAATGAGATGGCTGGATAGCATCATTGACTTGATGGACATGAGTTTGAGTGAACTCCGGGAGTTGGTGATGGACAGGGAGGCCTGGCGTGCTGCGATTCATGGGGTTGCAAAGTGTCGGACAGGACTGAGCAACTGAACTGAACTGTGTGTTTGAATATCTGTACATTTTTATTTTGATAATCAAGGAAATTCTGACTTTCATATTTGCTTTATGTGCTATGAAACAGAGACAACACACAACAAGGAGCCCAGATTCATTACTCACTTACAAAACAGAAACACCTCGACACAGAATTCTCTGGGCATTTTAGAAAAGAATGTGGACTCTTCAAGAAGCAGAAAAATAGCCACACAAACTAGTTGTTTTTCAGTCTCATATGTCTTGGAGAAACCTTCGATACTTAATGGTTGTGGTTGTTTAGCCACTGATTTGTATTCAACTCTTTTGTGACACCATAGACTGTAGCACACCAGGCTCCTCTGGCCATGGGATTTCTCAGGCAAGAATACTGGAGTGAGTTGCCATTTCCTTCTCCAGGGGATCTCCCTGACCCAGCATTCGAAGCCATGTCTCCTGCATTGCAGGTAGATTCTTTACACTGAGCCACCAGGAACACCCTGATACTTAAGTAGAATTTAAAAATATTATTGAGTGTTTTAAAATTTTATTATTTTTTAGTAAGAGATTAGTCACCCTAGTGGATGTGCATCTAAAGGTGGTTTTAATTTGTGTTTATCAAATAATTAATCATATTGAATAGTTTTTCATGTGCTTATTAGTTTTTGTCATCTCTTCTTTGCTGAAATGTTCTTTCAGAACCTCTATTCATTTTTAATGAGTTGTATATTAACTTCTTGTATTTTTAAAGTTTTATTAATATAACAATTATTTGTTACATGGACATTTACCAGTATTATATAACAGGCTGTGGTCTGTTTTGATTTTCTTAAACATCTTTGAAGGAGCAGAAGTTTTTGATTTTGATGAAATGCACCATAGAATTCCGGGGAGGGGGGCGGATTTATGCATTTTGTGTCCTAAGAGATACTTGTCTAGCCAAAAGTTACCCATGTTAGTTTTCTACTGTTGTGTAACAAATCACACAGTCTTAATATTTTAAATCAATGTCCATTTATTAGTTGGGTTAGTTAGAAGTACTGACATATTGTGTCCTACTTCTCAGCTCAGAACATCACAAGGGAAAAATCAAGGTTTTAGCAAGGCTCTGTTCTCATTTGTAGTTGGTGATTCTCTTCTAAGCTCAAGTGTGTGGCAAAATTCAGTTCTTAATTATTTGTAGGACTGAGTACCCTATCTCCTTGCTAGCTATCAGCTGGGGATCACTCAGTTCCTTGACACTACCCAAATTCCTTGCCTCTGGTCTCTTCGGTTTCCAAAGTCAGCACTGGAGAGTCTTCCTCCCACCAAATCTCTCCCATGTTTAAAATGTGTTTCTCCAGGAAGAACCCAGGCTTGCTAGATTAGTGTTCAATAAATACTTGGGGAAAGGTGTATGTACACAGAGCAGTGGATATCTTTTAGATTCATTTTGGGTTCTACCCATACATTTCATAAGATTTTTTCCTATATATTATTCTGTAGATTTACAGTTCTATTTTTTAACTTTCAGACTGTGATCCATTGTAATTATTGTAGAAGTTCCAAGGTAAGGGATCACATTCATTTTCTTTTAGTGGATATGGATATGCAACTTTTCCAGTATCACCTGATGAAGATCCTTGGGTAGGGAAGATCCCCAGAAGTAAAATGGCAACTTGCTGAAAAGTTCCTGCCTGGGAAATCCCACAGACAGAGGAGGCTGGTGGGCTATAGTCCAGGGGATCACAAAGAGTTAAACATGACCTAGTGATTGAATAACACTTTCCCATTGAGTTAACTTTATACATCAAAAAATTCAAATGACTATATGTGTATAGGTCTATTTCAAAACTTGATTCTTTTCTATTTACCTATTCTATTGCTACTTTAATATTTCACTGTTTTGGATGCAGTCATTTTATATTACATCTTGAATTCAGGTGGGTCATTTCTTCTTCCTTTTCAGAAGTGTTTTGACACTTCTATATCCTTTACATTCCATAAGAATTTTAGAATTATCTTGTTAATTTATCAAAAGTGCTGAATTCTAAATTGGAATTATATGGCATCTATAGGTCTATTTGGAGGGATAGGATGTTTTAGACTATTGAGTCTTACAATCTATAAATATAGTATATAGCTCTCCTTTTGTGCAATTTCTTTCAGCAATTTTTTTCAGTTGTCACTGGTCAATTTTTTTTTATTTGTTAATTTTATTCTGAGTATTTCCAATTTGTTAAAATTATTATAAATTGATTGTTTTCTAAGTCAAATGTCTTGTGGTTTCTTGTTAGTGTATAGAAATATATCTGATTTTTGTATGAGATGTGTATAAGAGACAGGATAAATGCATTAAAAAATATATTGTAGAATTGCCATTATTTTTCTTTAGGTATTATGTTGATTTCCCCCACTGAAAACAATTTGAATCTGAAGCTTTGTTTGTGAAAGAAATTAAACTATAAATTCAATATATTTAGAAGATAGAAATCTACTCGGTTTATTTTTTCATTAGTGAAATTTGGTAGCTTATAACTCACAAATTTACCTTTCTCTAAGATATCAAATTTATGGGCATCCAGTTATTAATGCACATTTATTTTCCATTTACTACAGAATCTACACTGCAGTCCCATTGTACATGTCAGCTATTTTTAACTTGTATCTCTTCTCCTTGTATTACTAATTAGCCTCAACAGAAGTTTATCACATTTATTCATCTTTTCCAACTAGCTTTGGGTTTCATTTATTTTCTCTATTATTTTAATGCTTCCTATGTTAATTAGTTTAGCAGCATAAAACAATGTATGTTTATTATGTCCGTTTCTATGATGACCTGAATGGGTAGAAAGTCCAAAAAAGAAGGGACATGTGTATATGTATAGCTGATTTACTTTGCTGTACAGTAGAAACCAACACAACATTTTTAAGCAACTATGGGCATCCTGTCACTTCAGTTGTGTCTGACTCTTTGTGACCCCATGGACTATAGACCTCCAGGCTTCTCTGTCCATGGGATTCTCCACGCAAGAATACTGGAGTGGGTTGCCATTTTCTTCTCCAAGGGATCTTCCTGACCCAGGGATCCAACCCAAGTCTCCTGTGTCTCCTGCATTGGCAGGCGGGTTCTTTAAAGCTAGTGCCCACTGGGAAGCCCTAAAGCAACTATACTCCTTAAAATATTTTTAATTAAAAAAAGTGTATAAAAGCCTTTAGAAAAAAAATTCAGTTTACCTTGGGCTTAGCTCTGATGGAATCTGAAAAATGCTTGTTACCATTTAGGGTGGTCGAGAACATCTCTTGTGCTTTTTCTATTCTAGGTACTCAGCAGAACCATGAAACTTTTAGGGCTTTGAAACTGTCAGACGTGTTTCCAGCCCCACAGCCGCCCCCTACTGGGGCCTGATGTGGTCGGGTCCACCCTCCGCAAGGGCCCTGCCCCTGTCCTCCCCCGAGAATGGCCACTGTCCCTCCTGCAGCTGTTGGTAAACACATTTTGATAGATTAAAATCCTCAAAACAACCCATGACAAGAAGCAAGTCCTTAGTGATAAATACTGGGGCTGATAAATGAGAAAATGTTGGAAACCAGTGTTCTAAAAGACAACCTGGAGATTTAGCTCACAAAAGTAATCCCTCCTTTCTCCATAAGTAATACCAAGGGCTTTGGTGAGGAACAGAAAACACCTGTCACAGATATTACTGCGCCCCCTCTGGGTCTTTGACTCTGCTCTTTGTGGTTTTTATTAGAGAAAGCAGTGCAGATTTCCAGAGAGATATGTCCTCAGTGTTCAATAGCAGCCTGAGAGGTAGAATTGTCATTTAGTGACAGTCTGTGTGTGTGTGTGTGTCTATGTATATGTGTGTGTGTGTGTGTGTGCGCGTGTGTGAACATGCATTGTGTTAGAGACCGAGTGCTCTTACGTGAAATACTTAGTACCTTTTTACAAAATAAACAAACATCTGCTAGCTTTCAAAATGTGATACATTCCAGATTATATATTTATTTAAAAGAGTTTATGTCTTTTCATTGCTCTTTAGAGTGCAGTGCAAATTACTACAAGTGATGTGTTTTCTAAAATAGGTATGCATTTTAAATGAAAATCACACTATATTATGAATCTCATGAACATATTAGGGAACACAGGCTACACTGACCAAGGAGGACTAAAAAGGCCACAGAGAGTGAACCTCTGATTTCTTCAGGTCTCTAAGGACAAAATCTGGCTGGAAAAAAAAAACAAAAAACCTTGTTCCATGAATCAATCCAATCCTGATTATACTTTCTATGCGCAATTTGTTTAAAAAATCTAATCATCTTCTCCTGCTCCAGATATAACCTCTCCACCCCATGTGGTTCATATTATGTAAATTGAGTCAGAAATGTAATAGCTCAAATTTGATTATAGCAGCTTGTTGCCCACGGCATCATTAAAAGTGTGAGTTGACACGTGAGCTTCTAGTTTATGGGACTGCATGTCATAAGCACCTTAGTTAGGGCAATAGCAGCCCCCGTTTGATTTTACTTTGAAACTTGCAAAAAGCGTGATATTTGTAGAATATGCTAACTGCTGAAACAAACAGCATATACAAATCCCAGCGGTTTACGCCACAGGTTTCCCACCTGCATCTCAGTGGAGTGATGTAGGTTGACAGGACGAAAAGAAGGTCCTCACCTCCTCAGGCTCTGCCCCTCCCTTGAGTCTCCTAACCACTCACTGGATACTTTTGCTCCTGGGGATGAATTAATTAGGAGGGATTGCACATGCATGCTTGCTTGCACAGAAGACTTAAATAAGAGGTCACTTGCAGGATACCCATCACTTCAGCTCCCTTCATTGCATGGATCTTAGTCACATGACTAGGCATTAAGGGGAATTGAAAGATAAGTCAGCAGACTGCCAAGAGCAAACATGGAAATTTCTGGACAGCTTATTGAGGTGTGCATCCAACAATGCTCAGTAAATGAGTAAAGAGCTAATGTATCATGCAATTTGCTCCTAAAGGTGTGTGTGTAGATAATGGAGAGAAGCAGTCCCTTTCCTGTAGTTCAATGAATTGCAGACTGATCTGAGAAGTATTTATTAAAAATAACACTTTACATGGCTAGTGCTTTAAACTTCTAGCAAAAAAAACCACACATCATTTTCTAAATACAACACATCACTAAGAATGTAAAAAGTTTACTTCAGAACTGAAAAATAATTTTTAAAACTATAAATAGTGTATTCACTAGACCATCTTATTCTAATCTTGCAAAAGTCACTGGAGAATGACAAAGGTAGAAAAGAAACAGCAGGAACATGCTGCCGCATCTCCAGCATCCTTGATCCCAGGGGTAAAATTGTCAAGCAATTCTGAAGAGGTGTGAGAAGTCATCATGGAGGCTCTGAGGGCATCTGGAGTATTTATATTACGGTAGGGTCCAACATCAACCCCTTAAGCTATTATTTTGGTGAAGATGGTTAAGCACATACTGATAAATGAACTCTTTTTTTTTTTTTTTCCTGGTGTTTTACTACGTGTGGAACTTATTTCTGAGCTTAGGGCATTAGCTGAACACTATGAAACAATGAAAGAGGATTAGGCGGGTCATTTTCCTGTCACTCTGATATAAAAGTGGTATAATGCATCAGAACATACTTTATGTTGTTAGGGCAAAGAAAGATCAGATTCTGTTTTACGAAGAGCAGCAAACGTGGGATCAGAGAGTCCTTGAGAGTGTATGTTCTACAGCTCAGACAGGCTGTAAGTGAGGGTAAAGTTATGGAAACCAGTGGTGTGCATGACTGAATGGCAGCCTTGAGAGGGTTGGTAATGTCTCACAAAGAAGTAGAATCAGCCTCGAGTAAGATAAAAGGAATCAATTGTTATTATTGCCAATTGTATACACTTAATATTGAACTGTATTAGGTTTTCCATACACACTGTTTTGTGTCATTGTAAAGACACCCTAAAGGTATCATTGTCATCAACATTGTTTATGTCAAATGCTGATAGATTTTAGTAAAGGGTGGATTTGCAAATTTCACTACCCAATAAATCTGACAAAACACAGATAAGCGAAATATGAAAAACAATAAATAATCCCAATGCATGGAGATAACTATTATCACCTAGGGATGTATCTTTCCAGAATCCTTTTCTATATTTTAATGTGATCACATACTATGCATTGAGTATGATTGATTGAGCAGCTCATTCATCATCTATTTCCTATGGTAAATTTATATAAAGTGTTGTTAAAATACACTTGATTTATTTTTATAAAATGTACTACATAATTGATTAGAATTATATACTTATCTTTACATAGACCTTTAGATGAAGAGAGACCGAAACTGCTCTTCTAAACTCAAACCATTTCACAGGTAAGAAAAAAAAAAGATTCAGATAGATCCTGGACTATACCAACATGCCTTTTTCCAAAATGCTATTTCTCATTCCCTGGGCTATAAAAAGCACACAGATGCCTCAAAACTTTTGCAATCTCCCAAGGGTAAAGTATATTTGGCCTCTTCTTTTAAATTGCGTATTTAGCCATTTTTCTAGCAATCACTTAGTGTCATTTACAAATGGATTCTCATAAATATTCCAGTTTGCACTTTCTCGGTACAGAGCATGCACATTTGGCAGTGTAATTTCATTTTGGTTAAAGGAGGATTTTATGCATTTGGGATCCTTTTAGTTCCCAACATGATTAAACCTGGTGTTACAGCTAAAAAGCTCTTATGGCAATTTATCATGTGTTGGCCTAAAGAAATTTTCATTACTTCATCTCAAGATATCACTTTCCCTGTAAGTTGCAAAGTAGATTTTTCACTTAAAGACACTTTTTCTTCTCCATGCAACTCTCCATCCCTGCTCAGATCTTTTTCCATCTCTATTTCCCCCCCCCCTTGAAGCAGATCCAAGAGAGTACTTATACAAAGAAAGAGATAATTTCTTCTTTTCTTTTTATGAATCTTGGAACTAATTCCACAGAATTCCTTAGTCTTTTCATCCACTGTTGATATTTTTGAGTTGTTTGTCTTGTTTTCTGGTCTTGCTGAGCAGCTTGTGGGATCTTGGTTCTCCATCCAGGGACTGAATCCCTTTGCAGTGGAAGCACAGAGTCCTAACCTGTCCTGACAGTCCTAACTGTCATGGAATTCCCAACTGTCCATATTTTTTATCAAAATATAGTAGGAGCTGCTAAAGAAAATGAGGTTACTGCTCATGTCCTTGCAAACACAAACAGTACAAATAAATACTGTTCATTTCCCAAAGACTTGATGTGCTTAGATTTATTTTTGGCTATTAAAATTAATTATTTAACTTAATGCTTTCAGCTTCTAACCAGGAATATTGTTCATCTTAATTTATAGAGGGAAATGGAGGATCTTAAAGTTATTGTAAATTTTGTAAGGTTCAAATTCTGAGAAGCAGAACAGGCACTTCCAGACATGAATTACACAAATCCTCAAGTTATTACTACCCTGCCATCTTGCTTGACTCCAAAATACCTGACAGAAAAAATTGTTCAGTAGAAAGAAAAAAAATGATAAATTAACATAACTTTTCATAATTTATTAAACATCACATTTCTTTCTCAAGCTACCACAGAAAATTAAAAGCTGCCTGTACTACAAATTAAGAAATTGGGGGTTCAGACCATGTAATCTGCTGTCTTATTACCATGATATCAATCTCCTCTTCTTTATGTTTAAGATAGAAATGATAATACTGTCTTTGAAAAAAATCTTAAAATGCTTTATAAATAATTTATCTTTTAAACTTTTTAGAAATTATTTTGTTCATAGACAAACTACATATTTTTTATGGTTTATTTTGTCTTTAGCCTGTCTTTATGTTTATTTTGGAGATGCTATGGAATCTCCAACAGACTGTTGGCAGTACACACCTGGTCTGGGCCCTCTTCTCAGTTAGCATAGTTATGTTATTCACTTTAAACATGGCAAGATTTATTTGTTTGCATTTCTATTCCATCCTTTTCCCACCTACACTGCCAATTTTATCTTATGTTTGTGTGTGAAAGGATGGCATGATTCTCAAAGTTGGAACTCTGTAGAAAGGTAAGCTCGAAGAGCTGACACGCCCCCATCCTTTTCTAGCCATTCCCACAGACTCCCTGCCGAGGACAGATCTCAAGATAGCAGGGTTACGAATTCATCCTCATGTGTTTCTTTTTGCACATGTGAACATATCCAGATATGTTTCTTATCCCAACTTTTTTCCTACACAAAAGGCAGCACACTATAGGTATTCCTTTGAACTTTGTGGTTTTTCATATCTGGCTTATTTCACTTAGCACTGGGAATGACAAACTACACTGTGGGCCAATTAAAGCCCAGGGCCTGTAAATTAAGATTAGTTCTTACATCATTAAAGGATTGTAGAAAAGAAAAGAAAAGAAAAAAAAAATATGCTATAGAGATTGTATTTGGCTGGCAAGCCTGAAATATTTACAGAAAAAGTTGTTTTATGCATGATAGCACACTGTATTTAGGTTCATCCGTACTATGGGATACACCTGTATTTTTTTTTTTAAGATTTCCTTTTTTTGTTTTTTTTTTTAAGGTGGACGGACCATTTTTTAAAATCATTAATTGAATTTGTTACAATGTTGCTCCTGTTTTATGCTTTGGATTTTTGGTCACAAGCCATATGGGATCTTAGCTCTCCAACCAGGGATAGAAGCTGTGTCTTCTGCATTAGAACGTGAAGTCTTAAACACTGGACCATCAGGGAAGTCCACCTGTTCATTCTCTTTATTCCAGTGCCTGAATATATCACACTGGGTTTATTCACTTAATAGTTTATGAGCATTTGTTCTATTTTCACCTTGAACTAGCAGGAATACTTTTTAGATGAATATTCATTCATACAAATATTTGTGGGGACATGTATTTTCATTTCTCTTGGGTAGATACCTAGGAATGCAACTGCTGGGTTTTATGGTAAATATATGTTCAACTTCTTAAAAAGTTCCAAACTGCTTTCCAAAGTGACTGCACAATTTTCCGTTCCCAGCAATATAGGAGTGTCCCTTTCTATTCACATTCTTTTCAATATTTGTTATTTTCTTTCCTTTGTATTAAAACCACTCTAGTCTATGTGAAATAGTTTCTCAGTGTGGATGTGGTATTTATTTTCCTAATGACTAATGATGATCATCTTTAAAAGCACTCTTAAAGTACTTTTGCGTTGGATGTCTTCTAATCATGAGCAGAAAGAGTTTATGCATTTTGAATACAAATCCTTATTCAGACATGTGATTTGCAAATTTTTCTCAGAGATTCTGGCTTTTTCTTTCATATTCGTAATACTTATGCTCAAAGTGAAATATTTTTATTCTGCTTACTTTACCTTCTTGAGTCTGTATTCATGGTGAATAATGGTCCAGTTTTATATTCTCGTAATACCTTTGCCTTGTTTGGTATCAGAGTAATATTGGTCTCACTTAAAGAGTCTGAAAGTATTTCCTCCTCTTCAGTTTTCTGGAAGGCATTGTGTAGAATTGGTATTTTTACCTTGTAAATAGTTTGGTAGAATACATCAATGAAAGCATCTGGTTGAGGAATGATCTGTAACTACAGATAACTTTTTTTTTTAATTTACAGGACTATTTAGATAATTATTTATCCTTGAGTGTAATTTAATCAATTCCATCTAACTTGCAAGATTGTTTATAATATCCTTGTTTTATTTGTAGAATTTGTAAGAATATCATTTGTCTTATTTCTATATTTATAAATTGTGTTTTTTTTCCCCTGAAGAATTTCATCCATTTAATTTATTTTTCTCATATGATAAGTTTTTGGTTTCATCAATTTTTCTTTATTTTTTCTATTCTCAAGTCTATTGATTTTATATGAATTTGTATTATTGCCTTTATTTGATATACTTTGGGTTTAATATGTTCTTCCTTTGGTAGTTACATTATCTAGAAGTTGCAGTCGATAGTTTGGGGTCTTTAGTACCAGAACTTTCTCCTAAGTACTGCTTCATTAGCATCCCACAGGGCTGAAAAGGTTGTGATTCTATTTTCTTTTTTTAAAAATACTTTATAATTTCTATCCTGTTTTTCTTCTTCAGAGAAAAGAGAACCCTCTTACACCTGTCTCTTATACACATCTTTAATACTTGCTTTTAGAGTTTATAACTTACATATTTAACTTATTTCAGTCTACTCTCAAATCATATGTATCATTTCCTAAATAGAATAAGGTAAAACAATTTCAAAATAGTATACTGCCATTCTTCCCCTGCAAACATGTTCATTGTTATCATGTATTTTTATTTTATTTTATGTATGTTATAAATGTAATTTTGCATTGTTTTAATCCTTCCTTTTTTAAAATATATTTGGATTAAAAAATATATTAATACCTTCATCTTTGTAACTACCATTTCTAGTCATCCTTTTGTGTAGATCTGTGTTTCTATATCATCTCATTTTCTTCTTCACTAAGGACTTCTTTCACATTCCTTTCAGTGGGATCCTAACCTTGATAAATGCCATTAGTTTTTTGATGTCTAAGAAAAAATTTTTTAAGCTTTCTATTTTTCTTTGGACATAGAATTCTAAGTGGGAAAAGTTTTTTTTTTTTTCTTCTATTTTTTTTCTTTTATTAAATTTATTGAAGATAGTTCCACTGTCATTTTATTCAAATTATTTCCAATGGGAAGCTTCTGTTCTCCTTAATTTTGTTTCTCCAAGTTTCATTGTTTTTAATCTGACTGATATTAAGATTCTCTCTTCATGCCTAGTTTTGAACAGTTTAATGATCATATGTTTTGTTGTAGTTTTTTTCATGTTTCTTTAAATTCTTGGATCTGAGAGTTTACAGTTTTCATCAAATTTAGAAAAAAATAGCCATTATTTTTTTTTATTGGAATACAGTTGCTTTACAATGTTGTTTTCGTTTCTGCTGCACAGCAAAATGAATCAGCTGTATGTATGCATACATCTTCTCTCTCTTCGACACCCCCCTCCCAATCCCTTTAGGTCACCACAGAACATAGGACTGAGCTCCCTACACTGTATAGAAGGTTCCCACTAGCTATCTGTTTTTCACATGGCAGTGCATGTTACTTTTTTTCCAATATTTTTCCTATCCGTATGCTCTCCTCAGGGACTCAGATTGTACATTTATCAGTTTACCTGAAGTTGTTCCACAGATTATCTCTGTTCCTTTGGTTCTTGCTGTCTATTCTCCCTTTTCTCTTAAATGTGAATACTTTCTATTGGCTATGCCTTCAGGTTCACTGATCTTGATTCTACAAAATGCAATGTATCATTTGTCCCCAAATTCCATTATTTTTTATCTCATTCGTAATCATTTTCATCACTGGAAAGTCAATCTGAGTCAGTTACAATTTATTTAATAACATTAAATATGGATCATATTTCCCAATATCTTTGCATGTCTAGTAATTTTTTAGTTTTCACTATAAGCTAGATATTGTGAGTTTAACTTTGTTGGGTAATTTGTATTTTTGTATTTCCATATATTATCTTCAGCTTTTTCTTGAGACACATTTAAATTACTTGGAAATTGTTTGTTCCTTTCATATCTTGCTTCTCAGGTTCATTTGGCAGAACGGGAAGTGTTTCAGTTAAAGTTAATTATTTCTCACTAATGTGTGAGAATTCCAGAAAAACATCCATTTCTGCTTCATTGACTATGTTAAATAAAGCCTTTGACTGTGGGGATCACAACAAACTTTGAAAAATACTAAAGAGATAGGAATACCAGACACCTCATCTGCCTTCTGAGAAATCTGTATGCGGGTCAAGAAGCACCAGTTAGAACCAGAAATGGAAACAACAGACTTGTTCCAAATTGGGAAAGGAGTACATCAAGGCTGTATATTGTCACCCTGATATGTTCTCCAGGCAAGAATACTGGAGTGGGTTGCCATTTCCTTTTCCAGGGGATCTTCCTGACCCAGGGATTGAACTCAGGTCTCCCACATTGCAGGCAGACGCTTTAACCTCTGAGCCACCAGGGAAGCCCAACTCATATGCAGAGTGCATCATGAAATTCCAGGCTGGATGAAATACAAACGGCAATCAAGATTGCCAAGAGAAAATCAATAACCTCAGATATGCAGATGACACCACCTTTGTGGCAGAAAGCAAAGAGGAACTAAGGAGCCTCTTGATGAAAGTGAAAGAGAAGAGTGAAAGAACTGGCTTAAAACTCAAATTCAGAAAACTAAGATCATGGCATCCCATCCCATCACTTCATGCCAAATAGATGGGGAAACAATGGAAACTGACTTTATTTGCTGCTAAGTCACTTCAGTCGTGTCCGACTCTGTGCGACCCCATAGAGAGCAGCCCACCAGGCTCCCCCATCCCTGAGATTCTCCAGGCAAGAACACTGGAGTGGGTTGCCATTTCCTTCTCCAATGCATGAAAGTGAAAAGTGAAAGGGAAGTCTCTCAGTCGTGTCCAACTCTTTGTGACTCCATGGATCGCAGCCTACCAGGCTCCTCTGTCCATGGGATTTTCCAGGCAAGAGTACTGGAGGGGGGTGACCTTGCCTTCTCCGGACTTTATTTGAGGGGTCTCCAAAATCACAGCAGATGGTGACTGTAGCCATGAAATTAAAAGATGTTTGCTCCTTGGAAGAAGAGCTATGACCAATCTAGACAGCACATTAAAAAGCAGACTCCTGCAGCTCAATTCCAGAAAAATAAACGACCCAATCAAAAAATGGGCCAAAGAACTAAATAGACATTTCTCCAAAGAAGACATCCAGATAGCTAACAAACACATGAAAAGATGCTCAACATCACTCATTCTCAGAGAAATGCAAATCAAAACCACAGTGAGGTACCATTTCACACCAGTCAGAATGGCTGCGATCCAAAAGTCTACAAGCAATAAATGCTGGAGAGGGTGTGGAGAAAAGAGAACCCTCTTACACTGTTGGTGGGAATGCAAACTAGTATAGCCACTATGGAGAACAGTGTGGAGATTCCTTAAAAAACTGGAAATAGAACTGCCTTATGACCCAGCAATCCCACTGCTGGACATACACACCGAGGAAACCAGAATTGAAAGGGACACGTGTACCCCAATGTTCATCTCAACGCTTTATAATAGCCAGGACATGGAAGCAACCTAGATGTCCATCAGCAGATGAATGGATAAGAAAGCTGTGGTACATATACACAATGGAGTATTACTCAGCCATTAAAAAGAATTCATTTGAATCAGTTCTAATGAGATGGATGAAACTGGAACCTATTATACAGAGTGAAGTAAGCCAGAAAGAAAAACACCAATACAGTATACTAACGCATATATATGGAATTTAGAAAGATGGTAACAATAACCCTGTATGCGAGACAGCAAAAGAGACACAGATGAATAGAATAGTCTTTTGGACTCTGTGAGAGAGGGAGCGGGTGGGATGATTTGGGGGAATGGCATTGAAACATGTATAATATCATATAAGAGACAAATCACCAGTCCAGGTTCGATGCAGGATACAGGATGCTTGGGGCTGGTGCACTGGGATGACCCAGAGGGATGGTACGGGGAGAGAGGTGGGAGGGGGGTTCAGGATGGGGAACACGTGTACACTCGTGGTAGATTCATGTTGATGTATGACAAAACCAATACAATATTGTAAAGTAATTAGCCTCCAGTTAAATAAATTTAAATTAAAAAAATAAAATAAAAAACAGAGACATCACTTTGCTGGCCTTCCCTTGTGGCTCAGTTGGTAAAGAATCCACCTGCAATGCTGGAGACCTGGGTTTAATCTGTGGGTTGGGAAGATGCCCTGGAGAAGGGAATGGCTACCCACTCCAGTCACCTGGCCTGGAGAATTCCATGGGCTATATACTCCATGGGGTCTCAAAGAGTCAGATGCAACTGAAAGACTTTAACTTTGCCAGCAAAGGTCCATCTAGTCAAAGCTATAGTTTTTTTTCAGTAGTCATGTGTAGATGTGAGAGTTGGACCATAAGGAAGACTGAATGTGGAAGAACAGATGCTTTCAAACTGTGGTGCTGGAGAAGACTCTTGAGAGTTCCTTGGACTGCAAGGAGATCCAACCAGTCCATATTGGTAAAGAATCCACCTGCAATGCTGGAGACCTGGGTTTAATCTGTGGGTTGGGAAGATGCCCTGGAGAAGGGAATGGCTACCCACTCCAGTCACCTGGCCTGGAGAATTCCATGGGCTATATACTCCATGGGGTCTCAAAGAGTCAGATGCAACTGAAAGACTTTAACTTTGCCAGCAAAGGTCCATCTAGTCAAAGCTATAGTTTTTTTTCAGTAGTCATGTGTAGATGTGAGAGTTGGACCATAAGGAAGACTGAATGTGGAAGAACAGATGCTTTCAAACTGTGGTGCTGGAGAAGACTCTTGAGAGTTCCTTGGACTGCAAGGAGATCCAACCAGTCCATCCTAAAGGAAATCAACCTTAAATATTCATTGGAAGGACTGATGCTGAAGATGGAGCGCCAATACTTTGGCCACCTGATGCAAAGAGCCAGCTCATTAGAAAAGACCCTGATGCTGGGAAAGATTGCAGGTAGAAGGAGAAGGGGACAACAGAGGATGAGATGGTTGGATGGCATCACCAACTCAATGGACATGAGTTTGAGCAGGCTTGGGGAGATGGTGAAGGACAAGGAGGCCTGGCGTGCTGCAGTTCATCTGCTGGAGATTACTGAGAAAATGAAGAATGACAACTGTGTACCTTGGGCTTCCCAGCTGATGCTAGTGGTAAAGATCTGACCTGCCAATGCAGCAGAGGTAAGAGATATAGATTGGATCCAGGGTCAGAAAGATCCCCTGGAGTGGAAAATGGCAACCCACTCCAGTATTCTTGCCTGGAGAATTCCATGAGCAGAGGAGCCTGGCTGGAAATAGTCCATGGAGTCACAAAGAGCTGGACACAACTGAAGCAACTTAGCACTCATGCCCTGTGTACATTAGCAATAGTCATAACTCACACATCAACAGGGCTGTGCCCCAGTATCCACTGACTCACGTTCTTTCACAGTTTACCGCACTTTCTTTCACTTACCCCACTGCCTATTATCTGGAGAGCAAGTAAGGAGTTGGGAAAATTTTATCTTAGGATCTGACAACCTTAGTCACATATCAGTTCAGTCAGTTCAGTCGCTCAGTCCTGTCCAACTCTTTGCAATCCCATGGACTGCAGCACCCCAGGCCTCCATGTCCATCACCAACTCCCAGAGCTTACTCAAACTCATGTCCATCATGTCAGTGATGCCATCCAACCATCTCATCCTCTGTTGTCCCCTTCTTCTCCTGCCTTCAGTCTTTCCCAACATCAGGGTCTTTTTCCAGTGAGGCGGTTCTTCACATCAGACAGCCAAAGTATTGGATTTCCAGTGTCACCATCAGTCCTTCCAATGAATATTCACGACTGATTTCCTTTCGGATGGACTGGTTGAATCTCCTTACAGTCCAAGGGTCTCTCAAGAGTCTTCTCCAACACTACAGTTCAAAAGCATTAGCTCTTCAGTGCTCAGTAGTCCAACTCTCACATCCATACATGACTACTGGAAAAAACTGTAACTTTGACTAAACAGACCTTTGTTGATAAAGTAATGTCTCTGCCTTTTAATATGCTGTCTAGGTTAGTCATAGCATTTCTTCCAGGGAGCAAACATCTTTTAATTTCATGGCTGCAGTCACCATCTGCAGTGATTTTGGAGCCCCTCCAAAATAAAATCTTTCACTGTTTCTATTGTTTCCCTACAGTTTTTTAGTGCCCATTTGAGTTCCTTTAGTTATTTTACTGATTCTTTCACACTCACGTGGTTGCATTGAGCTCTTTGGTCTAAGACTTTTAAGATCATGACACTAAAAGTTAGGGTCATGTGATTTCTGCTTAAAGACTTAATGTCTCAACTTTTCTGCAGGCTATTTCCTCACTCAAGTATAGATTTCAAGTTTCATCAGACTAAAATGTATGGTAGTAGTACCTGTGTTTATTTATCTGTTGAAAATAGTTTTAACTTATTTTTAATTTTGTTACTGGGATTTTGAGAAAATGAGTAGTATCTCTAAAAATGTTGTTTCTTAATTTTCCATGCAAAATTTACTGATCAGTGCCTTCCTGATGAGAAGGAGAGAAATTTTTTTTTTTTCCATTTTATGTAGTTAGCTTGTACAAAGCAAAGTGTCTACTGACTTATATTTTTTATGAATGTTCTCCACTTCTTATGATGTCTTTGTTGCTACCAGAAAAAACGCAAAGGCTTTCAGTCTAAAGATAATAGCATAGAATTTTTATGAGGCACTAAGTGTTTAATTCATATCCAGCAATAAGCTTGGAAAGATTCTATACAGCAGTAATTTGCAAAAATCATAATTTTGTTGATTTTCCTTTTGTCTCCATTTCTAGTTTGTTGAACAAATTAAGTTTATTTCTTGTGGTAGTAATTTCATCAATTTTTATAAAAGTGGTTTTATGTGAACTCCATCGGCTTTGTAACTATCATTCTTGTACTTTATACAACCAATTACCTCCATATTAGGTTGTATTTACTTAATTAGATTATAATAGGATGATAAAAAGTAAAACATTTATGTGTTTAGAAGTAATATGTTTTTCTAAATGGAATCCTCTATATTTATTATGCCATAAAATGTTTTGACATCATTCTAAATAACAGTGGCTTAATAATTAATTGCTCTAGTGTTGTCTCTAGAAAAAAATAAAAGTGAGAGGAAATGAGTGATTACTTTAGTGATTTGTAACCCAATAATTTATTGGCATTTGTTAAGATTACAAATTAATACTATGTTTCCAGTTATTTGCAGACAGAGATCTTGTCAAAACCATATACATCCTGGGGGTGATAGTGAGATATTTAAATATTGTGTCCAAGCCTGATGATATAAGCAAGTTGTCTATGAATTGGAGCAGGTAGGCATCATTTAGGAGACTGCATTAGTCTCCTAAAGTTGGGTTCCCTGTATGATGTACTGTGGTTAAAAATAATGCCTTCCTACCAATAAGTCTTACTTTCAGATTCACTTCTACACTGGGCATATTTCTGCTTGGAAAATTGATAAGAATTAGAATTTCAAACATAGAATTCACCTGATGTTTATTTTTGAGCTGGTACAAATATGACTTACCACCTCTGGTCTTAATAATAAACTGATTTTCATTTCTAAACTGTTTTAACTTCTCACATATGTTAATGATTGAACAATGCTCACTTCTTGCTGCCCAGACATATATTTGAATTTATTGTTTTTACTTCAAATGGATGTTTTTATTTTTTTGTTTTGGTTTTATTTGCTTTCTTAAAAATTGATGTTTTAAAAATACTTGAATATATAATGGTATTGCTTCTTCTTACATTTATCTTCTCTCTCTTTTCATATATATATATATATATACACGTTCTTTCACAGTTTACCGCACTTTCTTTCACTTACCCCACTGCCTATTATCTGGAGAGCAAGTAAGGAGTTGGGAAAATTTTATCTTAGGATCTGACAACCTTAGTCACATATCAGTTCAGTCAGTTCAGTCGCTCAGTCCTGTCCAACTGTTTGCAATCCCATGGACTGCAGCACCCCAGGCCTCCATGTCCATCACCAACTCCCAGAGCTTACTCAAACTCATGTCCATCATGTCAGTGATGCCATCCAACCATCTCATCCTCTGTTGTCCCCTTCTTCTCCTGCCTTCAGTCTTTCCCAACATCAGGGTCTTTTTCCAGTGAGGCGGTTCTTCACATCAGACAGCCAAAGTATTGGATTTCCAGTGTCACCATCAGTCCTTCCAATGAATATTCACGACTGATTTCCTTTCGGAGGGACTGGTTGAATCTCCTTACAGTCCAAGGGTCTCTCAAGAGTCTTCTCCAACACTACAGTTCAAAAGCATTAGCTCTTCAGTGCTCAGTAGTCCAACTCTCACATCCATACATGACTACTGGAAAAAACTGTAACTTTGACTAAACAGACCTTTGTTGATAAAGTAATGTCTCTGCCTTTTAATATGCTGTCTAGGTTAGTCATAGCATTTCTTCCAGGGAGCAAACATCTTTTAATTTCATGGCTGCAGTCACCATCTGCAGTGATTTTGGAGCCCCTCCAAAATAAAATCTTTCACTGTTTCTATTGTTTCCCTACAGTTTTTTAGTGCCCATTTGAGTTCCTTTAGTTATTTTACTGATTCTTTCACACTCACGTGGTTGCATTGAGCTCTTTGGTCTAAGACTTTTAAGATCATGACACTAAAAGTTAGGGTCATGTGATTTCTGCTTAAAGACTTAATGTCTCAACTTTTCTGCAGGCTATTTCCTCACTCAAGTATAGATTTCAAGTTTCATCAGACTAAAATGTATGGTAGTAGTACCTGTGTTTATTTATCTGTTGAAAATAGTTTTAACTTATTTTTAATTTTGTTACTGGGATTTTGAGAAAATGAGTAGTATCTCTAAAAATGTTGTTTCTTAATTTTCCATGCAAAATTTACTGATCAGTGCCTTCCTGATGAGAAGGAGAGAAATTTTTTTTTTTTCCATTTTATGTAGTTAGCTTGTACAAAGCAAAGTGTCTACTGACTTATATTTTTTATGAATGTTCTCCACTTCTTATGATGTCTTTGTTGCTACCAGAAAAAATGCAAAGGCTTTCAGTCTAAAGATAATAGCATAGAATTTTTATGAGGCACTAAGTGTTTAATTCATATCCAGCAATAAGCTTGGAAAGATTCTATACAGCAGTAATTTGCAAAAATCATAATTTTGTTGATTTTCCTTTTGTCTCCATTTCTAGTTTGTTGAACAAATTAAGTTTATTTCTTGTGGTAGTAATTTCATCAATTTTTATAAAAGTGGTTTTATGTGAACTCCATCGGCTTTGTAACTATCATTCTTGTACTTTATACAACCAATTACCTCCATATTAGGTTGCATTTACTTAATTAGATTATAATAGGATGATAAAAAGTAAAACATTTATGTGTTTAGAAGTAATATGTTTTTCTAAATGGAATCCTCTATATTTATTATGCCATAAAATGTTTTGACATCATTCTAAATAACAGTGGCTTAATAATTAATTGCTCTAGTGTTGTCTCTAGAAAAAAATAAAAGTGAGAGGAAATGAGTGATTACTTTAGTGATTTGTAACCCAATAATTTATTGGCATTTGTTAAGATTACAAATTAATACTATGTTTCCAGTTATTTGCAGACAGAGATCTTGTCAAAACCATATACATCCTGGGGGTGATAGTGAGATATTTAAATATTGTGTCCAAGCCTGATGATATAAGCAAGTTGTCTATGAATTGGAGCCGGTAGGCATCATTTAGGAGACTGCATTAGTCTCCTAAAGTTGGGTTCCCTGTATGATGTACTGTGGTTAAAAATAATGCCTTCCTACCAATAAGTCTTACTTTCAGATTCACTTCTACACTGGGCATATTTCTGCTTGGAAAATTGATAAGAATTAGAATTTCAAACATAGAATTCACCTGATGTTTATTTTTGAGCTGGTACAAATATGACTTACCACCTCTGGTCTTAATAATAAACTGATTTTCATTTCTAAACTGTTTTAACTTCTCACATATGTTAATGATTGAACAATGCTCACTTCTTGCTGCCCAGACATATATTTGAATTTATTGTTTTTACTTCAAATGGATGTTTTTATTTTTTTGTTTTGGTTTTATTTGCTTTCTTAAAAATTGATGTTTTAAAAATACTTGAATATATAATGGTATTGCTTCTTCTTACATTTATCTTCTCTCTCTTTTCATATATATATATATATATATATATATATGGTACATGTTAACTATTAATATCAATTAGTTTATAGCACCATAGATCATCATGTAGAATAATTGCCAGTATTATATTAAAAACCAAATTAAGTATACAAGACAAATACACAAAAAGTATACAAGTATACAAAAAGACATACAGAGCTCATTCAAGTTCTACTCAATGAATTGCTAGCTCTTTCTTTGATTTCTTTCTAAAATTAAGTGTCTTTCATTGTAGCTACTTTGATTATTGTTCTGGATTTTTCTTAATTGCAACTGCTGTGAGTAATCCCATGAAGAGGGCAATAAAAACCTTTGTGCATTTTCTGACACTTTCTATCAGTCCAGTTTCTACAATGTCAGGTTAAAGAGTATCATAGCTAATTACTCACGTCGGGTATAGATTTTAACTTATTTGATCCAGTAAAAAAGTTAGGGCTAAGTTTTCATTTTGTAGTAAAAAAAAATATGAGATTTAAACGAGATTCAGTTAAAAAAAATCAACTAGAATATAATTATGTTAAATAAACCTATCAGTGTATAAACCTTACATTGACGTATTTTCCTTAAGAGAGTTTTAATCATCATTCACTAATATACACATAGCATTGAGTTCTTCTCATTAAATTATTATAATTTTTAGCAAACTTCAGCATCCATTACAAATGAACATAACAAACGATAAAAATCTGAATATTTTCATCAAACCCTTCTTCTTATCTTTTTTGGTCACTGAATTACTGAGAAAAAAAAAGTATTTTTCACTTTCAATTTGAAACTCATGGCAACTTTGAACATCTGATAAACATTTTTCACAGGTTGATTCACTAAAATTAAAAAAGAAAAAGAAAACATGTGTAGAAAAATGTCCCCTTGATTTATATTAGACAAGAGAGCTTCTTTGATTTTTCTGACAAACTTTTATTAAAAATAGAATCAGTAACCTTCAGCAGACATTCAGCAGGACTTGACAAAGTTTTGATTGAGGAAAGATTGATTCTCTAAAGTTTGAGTGGTCAGACATGCACTGAATTTGCTGTGGTTCATTGCTACATCCCAGAAAGGATTTCTAGCCATTCTCGCCTAATGAGCTTATTAGTAAAAGGCTGAAAGGATTGCAGATTGTCTATCAAGGAAGATTGTCAGTCACAAGCTGTTAGCAGCTCTGCTGTGATTTATACACCATGAGTAAAGCACAGAATGGTGCTAAAATGCTGCTATTATGTCCCACAGCTTGTGGGGTAACACAAATAAAATATGTGGAGCAAAGGTTTAAAGGAAAAAAATAAGTTCTGAAGAAGAAAATCAAAGGAAATTAGAAGAATAGTGCTTTACCACCTTCCATTTCCTTTAGTGGTAATTATAATGCAGAGGAGAAATCAAGGTGCCTGTGGCAATAATAGCCCCAGTCCAAAATGATGCTATTAAACTTCCATTGGTAAAAAAGAAAAAATAAAGAAACCAAAAACTAAAAATCTACTTGACTGCTGTTAGCAACAGGTAGAATTGACTTTTCTCTTTGGAGATGTACTTTTTTCTGTGTCAAACAGATATTTCAAATTCTCCATTCCACAACCCTTCATGTATACCTTAGTTTAGCTTTAAAACCAGTATTTTGTAAAGATGGAGCCAGTATTATCTTGTTTATAGGTAGGCATCTCTGAACCAGATGAATTTATTGATAAAAGCTTCTCAATTTGACTTAAAGTTTGCAATTCTAACTTGGATATATTTGGTAATTATTTCATATTCTATTTTAATTCACATTTTTATACATCTAGTATAATTATATTTGCATACTTTTCTTTCCTGACAATTGATTAGGAACAGTCTCTAATATCCCTGTCTAAAGTAGATGAAGACTGAATATCACTGCCAACGCTTATTTATTGTAGGTAAAGTAGTTTTTAATTTTTTGTTTTAAAAAGGTTTATAGGATCCCTCTCTAATGAATAAACATTTCTTTGTTCTCCACACCCACACCACTGAATTAGTTGATCTTTAAACCTGACACAACTTACTAGGTATCGTGTGTGCCTGCTCAGTTGTGTCCGACTCTTTGTGACTCCATGGACTGTTTAGCTTACCAGGCTCCTCTGTCCATGGGATTTCTCAGGCAAGAATACTGTAGTACATTGCCATTCTCTCCTCCAGGGGATCTTCTAGACCCAGGGATTGAACCCATTTTTCCTGAGTCTCCTTCTTGGCAGGCAGATTATTTACCACTGAGCCACCTGGGAAGCCCTACTAGGTATAGTATAATGATCACTGGGGCTGATGAAACTAAATTGACCGTTTTAGGATCCACACACATCCTTACTAGATGATATACCAGAGGAAAGAAAAGAGAGTAGGCAGTGATCTAAATGTCCGCCCCAATGGCACCCCACTCCAGTACTCTTGCCTGGAAAATCCCATGGATGGAGAAGCCTGGTGGGCTGCAGTCCATGGGGTCACTAAGAGTCAGACACAACTGAGCGACTTCACTTTCACTTTTCACTTTCATGCATTGGAGAAGGAAATGGCAACCCACCCAGTGTTCTTGCCTGGAGAATCCCAGGAACGGGGGAGCCTGGTGGGCTGCCGTCTATGGGGTCGCACAGAGTCGGACACGACTGAAGCGACTTGGCAGTAGCAGCAGCAACATGATAAATGGAACTCCAGGCAAACAGACTAATGATATTTGGTAGAAAAATGGTCCTTATTATTGGATGCTCTTAATCAGATATCCCTAGAAAGAGGGCTTAAAGACAGAATCTATGAAGTTAAGACACATGATTCTCTGAGAAAGTAGTGCATACGCTGAGGTATGAAATGGAGAGATTTAATAGACCAAATATTTCTGACGTGTAATAAGAAACCGCTTAACTCATTTGGAGACTACGCATCTACTCTGGTCCAGAGGACATATGCTAGATGCTGGAGGAAAGGGCCCAGGGAGCTGTTGTCTAAGTCCAGATTTTAGCCTGCTTCTCCGGAAATCGTTATAATTTTGAAACTGCTATTGAACCTTGATCTTATTTGTGTAAGTCTAATTTCTTTGAGAGGACAATCAGATTCATGTTAAGTCAAAGCTAAAACATTGCCTTTATTATTTCACATGGTTGTCAAAAGCAAAGCACAAAATTGTGTAGTTCGAGTGTTGTAATATTCTTGAAAGACTTTCCACCACTATTCTCTCATATCAATCTTCCAGTTGGCAAAACTTGCTAACTCACAGCCCTACAAAGTACTTCAAATATTTTCATCCTCGCACTTTTGTTGATAGTCTTTCCCTCAAGATGTAGCTATAACCTACTGCCTTCCCAACAACTACAATTTAAAAGTGATCTTTTTACTAAACTGAATTCCTACAGCCTCCTTAATTACTCCCACACTATGCCCTCACACTCTTACATTCCTATAAGTAAAAAAAAAACTCATGAATCCAAAGATGCATGAGCTTGACTATATAAAAATTTAAAATTTCTTTTGAAAAGAACAAATAATTCCCAAGAAAATAGATTAGGAAAACATTTGTGAGATATATAATACACAAAGTGTTAATGCTTCTGTTCTGTAAAAACCACTCAAAATCTATAATGCAAGGAAAATATGAAAGACATGTAAAGAGGTAAAAACTTGAAAATAATCTCAATGACAAATAAATATGAAAATAGTTACATAATTTCATTTAGGCATTAATACCAAGAGATGTGTATAAGAGACAGGTACCAGATGTTAGACACAGATATTTTCACATATTATTGCTTTATATGTAAGTAATGAAACCAATAAACATAGGTAATTTTTAAAACTGTACTCTTAGGATGCATAAAACAAGACAATGTCACAGATATAAGGCATATACACTGAGATAATTATTGAAATATTATTTCCAATAATAGAAAATTTAAAAATGACTTAAATATAAATCAAGAGAGTTTGACAACACTGGAGTACAGAAACTGGAACCTAATGCAGATCTTAAAAATATATGATAGATCTATAATTATTCTAGGAAAAAGGCCCACTTACAGTGTTAAAAAGTCTCATATCACATATGTTGAATATGATGAGCTTATTGCGATATATATAATTTGTGATTCAACTATGGAAAGTACACACATACTTATGTGCACTATACAGATTGGAAAAGATGCACCAATATTTCGTATAACTTTCTGTGATATGTGTATTTAATGGGGTTTCCACTAACCATATACCCTTTCAATATCTATATATTTATATAATATATTTCATTTTTTGAACAAGAGAAAAATTAATGTCTTTGCTACCTTTTTGTTATTAGTTTACCCAAACTCACACTTACCTCACGGTTATGCTGTATGATTAAATGAAGCCAAACTGAGAGTCGGAGTGACATGGTAAATGACTCCACTCCGGCTGCAACCGCTAACAGTGAAAGATTAATAGGCAAGTTTGATCTTGTGGGAGTGAAAGCTATCTCCACAGTGGATGTTGGATTTCCTGATAAAAGAGTCATCGACAAAACCTGCCTAAATGGAGGCACAATAAAGACAGCAGCACTCAGAGAAAGCTTGGAAGCAGCCATTTCCATTCTATTAGCCGTTTGCAATTACAAGCACTGTAATCAGTACGGGACATCAGTCATTTGATAGGGATCTTTGTTAGAAGGCTCTCCTTTATGTATAGTCAATAAAAATCTATATTACTAATGCAGAGACTTAGAATTATCTGATATCACTGAAAAGAATCTGACCAAAAAATGAATAGAAGAATCAATGAGCACACACAAATGAACGGCAGAGCAGATGACCTCAGTGAAGTGCATTATGTGACTTCATCTTAGAACAGAGTGATAAAGACTCGGAAACCTAGGAAACAAACAAACATACACACATACCACAGGAGAAGGGAAGAAAGAAATAAAGAGAAAAGAGACAGAAAGGAAAAAAGAAAAAAGTTCAGCCCTTATGAAAGTTATTGTCATTCATTTCATTCGTGTCATCTGATGAAAAGTAGAATTGGAATATCATTTGTGTTTTGAAAAGTAATTATGCCTGAATAGACTGTGAAAAAATATTCTCAATCAAACTACTATGTTTTTTTAAGTTCTTAGTTACAAAACACTTCTAGGTAGTTTTATACTTAAATAATTGGATTGCCCACCCAAGATGTTGGAGCCCATTGAGGGAAATCAAGTAACATCAACCAGAACGTGGTGTGGTCTGGTTGAGGAGGACACAGCTCTATCTATAAGTCTGAGTGCCCAAATAAGATGCGCTGAACTCCAGAAGTAAGCACAGCCTTCTCATTTAACCACCGTCTATAGTGCCTTTATTGTTATTGTTACTTACAAATAGTAAGACTGAGAAAGAGATATAAATGCTCCTTATACATAAAATTTCAATATATTTTTATATGCCCTCATTTCAGAAATAATTAAGGCAAATCAGTTTCACAATGTTTTGGAAATTGGATTTTCTACTTGGATTAACGTTCCTTTTATGAAATCTTTGAAAATATGTTTTTGCTTTATTCTTCTACCAAATTCTCCCATATACTATTAAATAATCATTCTAGCTGCTTTTAAGAATGTTGAAGTCACAGCCTCCCTTTAAATTTAGGTTCTTAACCAAATTCTAAGGTTGTAAATTTCATCACTTCTATTATATTTTTTGATGTAGGTTACTTTTGCAGGAGAAAAGGTATATTGTGTTATTATTGACATTGACATTAATTTGGTATGTAAAATGCTAAATACATAATAAAATTATTCAAGATAAAGATAACCTTAACAGCAATTACATACACAATGAGCTTTTCAATTATAAATTTATCTAGAAATTCAAAATCTTTTTAATAGTTCTTATCTCATGTAAATATAGAGAAATAATGCAAGCATTATCATAACATATTCATAAATTTAAAATGTTATGTGATTTGGTTATATTTGGTTGAAGTATTTCCAATCCTTCCTTGTGTATAGCATGTGCTAGAAAGAAACATATCAGGTTTAGCTAATAGATTTCACCTCCAAAATCAAAGACTGACAGTTTGACCAGCAGCTCTGCAGAAATGATGGTCTTGAAGTTTCCAAGGTGAAGAGAATAGGTTGCACTTTCTTACATCTACCAGAATCTTGGCAGCTGATGTACTTTTAAGGGTTTCCTGATGACTCTCCAAAGAGATGCTGCCACCCTTCTGAAAGTTATTAATTTAGAACTAGTTCCATTGGAAAGAAAAGAACATGGGATAGTTGAAGAGAAGATAAATAATCAAAAATGAATGTTCCTAAAGGATATTACAAGATGATCCCATTAGCTATTGATATAGAAAATAATACTTGAGCCATTCTAAAACAAAGGTAAATAAATCACACTCTTGTGAATTTCAAAGTACTGACACTGTGTGTCAATAAGGTGAATACAGAGGATATAGCAGATGTTGTCAGACACTGAAGAACTATTTGTCTTTTCCTACTTCAAAGTAGACATTTTTGGAACACATGTCCTTAGCTGTACTTGATTGTCTGTTAGCCGTTCAGTTACTTTTTTAACTTATTTTTACTGATGCAAAACATTCCTAACATATCTCAAATTCTGTATAATTAAAATACAGAATTTTAGCAACTCTTCAAATTGGGCTTCCAAAACTTAGTCTCCTTCTTGAAACTACTTCTGATATTATTTTTCTTTTTTGCATTGCATTATTGGCTTATCTGTTTTATGCTTAGGAAAAAACAAATAGCTGTTCTAAAAGATTTTCTTTATTATTATTATTTTTAATACTTAAGATTGAAAATGCACTACACTTGATAATTTGAATTTGTTTCCTAATGAACAGAAATAGCTTCACATACATGCATCGAGGCACATTTTCCTTTCAACTTGAGCTTGGAATAATACTAATAAAATATTTCACAGGTTATCAATATCACCCACAATTCATTACTAATTGCTATGAACTGAACTGTGTTCCCGTGAAATTCATTGTTTGAAGATCTAACTCCCAATGTGACTATATTTAGAGATATGGCCTTTAGAGATTAAGGTTAAGGTTAAATGAGGTCAGAAGAGTGGAGTTCTAGTCTCATAGGGCTGTGGTCCTCATGAGTAGAGGAGGAATCTCTAGGGGTCTCTCTCTCCATGGTTAGCACAGAAGAGAGGCCCAGCAAGGACTCAGTGAGAAAGTGTCATCTGCAGCTGGAGGTGAGAGGTTTCCCCAGACAGCAACTGTCTAGCACCTTGATCTGATGTATAGAATCAAGAAACATGAGAAAATCCATTTCTGTCGTTTAAGTCACCCAGTCTGGGGCATTTTGTTATGGCAGTCCTGCAGACTAATCACTAATGGTTTCAAATTTTCCTTCAGTTACTGAATGACAGGTTTTGTTTGTTTGTTTGTTTTTTTTTTTTTTCCCATTGGATTCTGCAGTTTTGTTTTTCAACTAAAAAAGGACGAATCCGTTTCAAGTCATGTGTTCTTAAAAAAATTGGAGGGAAAATGATTATTTATAGGGGAAGCTCAGATAGCGCAGTGGTAAAGAACCTGCCTGCCAATGCAGGAGACACAAGAGACTCAGGTTCCATCCCTGGTCAGGAAGATCCCCTGGAGTAAGAAATGGTAACCCACTCCAGTATTCTTGCCTGGAAAATTCCATGGGCAGTGGAGTCTGGCAGGTGCATGGGGTCGCAAAGAGTTGGACACTATTGAGCTGTATCCACACAGAGTATTTATAGACTGCGTGTGTTTGTTTAGCCGCTCAGTCCTGTCCAACTCTTGGCAACTCCATGGAATGTAGCCCGCCAGGTTCCTCTCCAGGCAAGAATGGGAGTGGGTTGCCATTCCCTTCTCCAGGGGATCTTCCTGACCCAGATTTTGAAATTGGGTCTTCTGAATTTCAAGCAGATACTCTACTGTCTGAGTCACCAGAAGCAGCAGTGTTTCTTATCTCGGTATGTGCCAGGTACCCACTCATGAAACTGGAAACTTCTCATTTAATTCAACCTGCAAAGTATCTCAGTGTATTTACTCGGCTTCCCTGGTGGCTCAGAGGTTAAAGCGTCTGCCTCTGATGCGGGAGACCTGGGTTCGATCCCTGGGTTGGGAAGATCCCCTGGAGAAGAAAATGGCAATCCACTCCAGTATTCTTGCCTGGAGAATCCCATGGGCGGAGAAGCCTAGTAGGTTACAGTCCACGGGGTCGCAAAGAGTCGGACACGACTGAGCGACTTCACCTCACCTCACCTCACCTCATCTCTGTGGCTAAATCCTGGTCTACAGAAAATCTGATTGAGGGCCAAAATTCTGGAGACAGACTGTTTATTCTTCTCTCCCTAGTTGTCCACTTATCTACTGCACTATCTTGAGCAAATTATTTAGCCTGTCTGGAGCCTCAGTTTCCCCACCGGTAAAACAGTGATAAGAGCCACTGTCTTTTAATGTTTCTGAGTGGAAACAACTCACGTAAGTAACGCATTCCTTATGCTCTACCTGCTACATTAAAACCTCATGCTCAAAGACAGTGAGCAGTAATTCACCCGAATTTTTCATAGACTATTGCTACGGCTTTCTCTACCAATCTACCCCTGTCGATTCTTTAAGAGAAGATATGATCCTTTCATTCTCTTTTTTAAAATGTCAGTGGTTTGCAATTGCTCTCAGCGTTAACAGCAGAGGTCAGAATGTAGACTGCCCCACAGGGTCCTGCTGACTTCCCAGCATCTCTCACTGGTGCCCCCTCTCCCTGACTGTCATCAAGTCAAGCGGGTTTCTTGAGCCCTATTTCTGTACTATCCTGGTGGTTCAGGTGGTAAAGCGTCTGCTTACATTGCGGGAAGCTCGGGTTCAATCCCT
This sequence comes from Cephalophus harveyi, assembly GCA_006410635.1. NCBI lineage: Eukaryota > Metazoa > Chordata > Mammalia > Artiodactyla > Bovidae > Cephalophus > Cephalophus harveyi. The sequence goes on from SJYT01011626.1 coordinate 431,485, forward strand.
GGGTCGGGAAGATCTCCAGGAGAAGGAAATGGCAACCCACTCCTGTATTCCTGCCTGTAAAAGCCCATGGACAGAGGAGTCAGGTAGGCTACAGTCCATGGTGTCCCAAAGAGTTGGACACGACTGAGCGATTTAACTTTCACTGAGATACTAAGCTGTTTGCCCTCTCAGGGCTAGACCCAATTTCTTCCTCTGCTGGCAACAAGTTCTTCTTTACTCTCTTGACTCAACCTAAAATGTATGAGAAAATTTTAGGCATCTGTCCTGCAGAATATTTAGGTACCTCCTTCTAATGCAAAGTGACATCTTCTTTACAGACCAACAACAATAAATTTGATCAGTTCAATAATTAACTTTATGTTGATCATGCCTTCCAATATAAGTTTATTGGTTTTTGCTTTTTTTTTAATTTAGAGACCATGCCTACCTTGTTTACTGCTAAATCTTAGCATATGTTATAAAGCATCCCACTGATTAAGCAATAGGTATATATCTTTTAAATGCCTAAATGAATGAATACAGGAGAATAAGAATAAATGAATTAACTAATGAATTCATGAAGAACTGGCTTTTACAGTGCTGACCTAGTATCTGTGAAAATGCCAGTTCTTCTAAACTTTAATCACAATTATGAAGTAGTATTTTAATTGTTTTCCAAAGAATTTCTAAGTAAGGAAAATTTTATCTCAAATGCCTCTTTTTACAAATACAATTACCATAAGCCAGAAAGATGCTGTAACTATCTTAGAGTTATAAACAAGCTCCTTGGCACATATATGCTTAGTACACCCTGCTTCTAATGCAAAGTCTGGAATCCTTATTTTTAAGATTTAATGCATTTGTTCCAAATATATCTTTTACTAAACTAGTTAGCATATATTTTAGGTAAAAATAGGGAACAATTGCAGGCTTTCATTTTTTATGTCTGCTATTATACACAGCACATTCTAATAATTCTGAAAATAATATTTGAATTAGTGCTTTGGTTAGCAGGACTAGAGAAGAAAAAGAAAGACCAGCATAATAGAGGTGAAGGTTGCAGCATTTGTCATTTACATGGCATATTTTTTTCTTCCTAAGGGAAATGTTAACACTTTTCCTTTTGTTAATTTTCAAAAGATTCAAAAAAAATCTTTAACTTGAATATGTATTTTATTTTGGGCTTTTTAAAGAAAAGATAACTTTCTAAAATGAAAATTTTTTGAGACTTCACAGCAACACCATAGACCATTGTTCATTTATTTCTAATATATAATATTAAATATTAGATACAGAAATGCATCACTTTTATGTGGAATCTAAAAATAATACAACAAACTAGTGAATAGAACAAAAAAGAAGCAGACTCATGGATTTAGAGAACAAACTTGTGGTTACCAGTTGGGGGAGAGAATGTGTCAGGGTCAATGAAGGGTAGAGATTAAGAGACACAAACTATTAGGAATAAAATTATCCATAAGGATATATTGTGCAGCATAAGGAATATAGCCAATGCTTTATAATAGCTATAAATGGAGTATAACCTTTAAAACTTGTGAATCACTATACTGTACACCTGTATCTTATATATTATTGTACATCAAGGATACTTCAATTAAAAAAAAAAAAAAAAACACAAACTATTAGGAATAAAATTATCCATAAGGATATATTGTGCAGCATAAGGAATATAGCCAATGCTTTATAATAGCTATAAATAGAGTATAACCTTTAAAACTTGTGAATCACTATACTGTACACCTGTATCTTATATATTATTGTACATCAAGGATACTTCAATTAAAAAAAAAAAAAGCCAGAGTCATCATACTGTAATAAGAGAAAGTGAAACTTAAGATCAACCAATCAGGAATAGCCAACCAGGCTTTCCCAAATAAGGCAACGTCTTAAGCTCTAGCCAATTAATTACTTTGCTTTGCTTCAGCATCACCCCTATAAAACCTTGCCCTTAAGCCCCTTTCAAAGTTGTCCTAATTACCTTTGGCTATTGCTACCTGATTCAAATACATAAAATAAGATCAAACGAAATCTTGAAAATTTTCATGTTGTTCCTTAGTTTACTCTTTAACATTACAAAGATAGGATCAGTCTTGAAAATCAACCAAGAGATGATTCACAGGCTTGGTTTTGAGGTAAACAAGTCCAAGTTGAGGCCAAATGTGAACCAATCTATACAAGATATAATAAAAAGTAATGCTAATGAAAATAAGAGTTATAACATCATTGAGAATACTTCAATACTCTGCACTGAGAGGGGAATAACTGTGAAAAACTTTGATTAATTTCCAGAGATTCACTGGTTATCATACGACAAAGCATGTCACATCTGCATATTTGAAAACTTTGGGGACAGCCTTATCTAAACTGCTTGAAAAATCTACTAAATAGCTAATTTCAATAGGTTTTGAGCTGTTGGTTTAAAATTACATATTCACACAGTCCACAAGAACAATGCACAACAGGGATGAACAAAGGCATTATACTAGTCAAAAAAATTAAGCAATAAATAATTATTGTGGTAAAAATATAAATAAATAATAAAACTAATTATCAATATTGACTCAGATTCAGACCCTACCTTGTTCAAATCAAAGCATTAAAATTTATTTTTCAAAATCAACGAACCATAATTAACCACATTGTTCATTTTGAAAAAATACCTGATTGGACCATTAATATATGAAATAAAACCATTTAAACTATTTTACTAAAAACTCATTCTCATGTCTTAAAAATTCCATGTTTATATATGCATTTAATATGTATGCTATATTTGTGGAATGTTGCATATAAGAGAGATATTTTGTAATTTTCAAGACATGAGAACTTTTCAAGACATGATACTTTGTTACTATCATTGCTGTTATGATTGTTATAATATTTGGTTGAAAGACCAGCATGGCTTTATGATCTTGTTATGTTTTCAGATGTTCTCTCTTTCAACTGCATTTAGCAAAGGAGTGAATAATATAATGAATAAAACACATAATGGGGCATAGTTAGTTATAATTTGAAGGAATTATTAATTTCTCGTTTTGCTTAAATTTGGGATTCTATCCAGCTAAAAGACATGATAAAGCTTTCACTTGTATCAGTAAGTTTGTTTCAAGATTCCCATTTTCTTCTTTCCAAACAGAGTGGCAATTAATTAGCACCTTTTAAATTTTCTTGATGCAGCTATGTTTTTTTTTTCTTTTAAAGCAAATTAATTAGTTTAAAATATATTAGGCATTCTTAGCATGTTAGGACTTGCATATCACTGAGATAGTTGAAATTATTGTATTGTGCATATTTGAAATTAGAAATCTGCTATCAAATTGGAAAATGTTTGGTCAAATAATAGAGGTTCTTTTGTCATGGGAATAATTGTTTTGTGTTTTATTTTTCTTTTCAGAAGACAGAGTGATGACTGTCTCTTATACACATCTAGATGTGTATAAGAGACAGGTGTTAGCCACTCGACCTCCAGAGAAGTCCCTGAATAATTTTGTATAACTCACTTCTATTCGTTTATTGACATATGGGGCTGATCCCCATTAAGCCGTCTGCATATATTCAATGTACGAAAACACCAAGGTAAGAAAACGCTTTCTATTCCTACTCCATAATCGAAGCTTGCATGATCTTTGTCATCAGTGTTTCTTTGCAAGTGTTTTCCTTTCTTACAACTTTTCCTCCTACCACACATATCTGCTTATTTTCAATTTTTACCTCTTCTTAAAGACCTAACTCCGGAGAAGGCAATGGCACCCCACTCCAGTACTCTTGCCTGGAAAATCCCATGGACGGAGGAGCCTGGTGGGCTGCAGTCCATGGAGTCGCTGAGAGTTGGACACGACTGAGCGACTTCACTTTCACTTTTCACTTTCATGCATTGGAGAAGGAAATGGCAACCCACTCCAGTCTTCTTGCCTGGAGAATCCCAGGGAAGGAGGAGCCTGGTGAGCTGCCGTTTATGGGATCGCACAGAGTCGGACACGACTGAAGTGACTTAGCAGCAAAAAGCAAATTAATTAGTTTAAAATATATTAGGCATTCTTAGCATGTTAGGACTTGCATATCACTGAGATAGTTGAAATTATTGTATTGTGCATATTTGAAATTAGAAATCTGCTATCAAATTGGAAAATGTTTGGTCAAATAATAGAGGTTCTTTTGTCATGGGAATAATTGTTTTGTGTTTTATTTTTCTTTTCAGAAGACAGAGTGATGATGAATAATTTATAGCTATTATAATACTATTAACTCCTTGACTTTGTTTAAATTGTTCTCATTTCTAGAGTTTCTTTTGGTATTCTCTACTCTTAGTTATATTTCAAGCTAAAATATACTTTTGATATTAAGGGACTTTGGCAAAAAAAACTCAGATTATGGACTAACCTTAATTTTCACTTTGTTCTTTCATATAGAATATTTCTGCTCCTAAATTGAAAGCGATAGTCGCTCAGTCATGTCTGATTCTTTGTGACCCCTTGGACTGTATCCTGCCAGGCTCCTCTGCCCATGGAATTCTTTAGTCAAGAATACTGGACTGGTTTGCCATTCCCTTCTCCTTGGGATATTCCCAACCTAAGGATTAAACCTAGGTCTCCTGCTTTGCAGGCAGATTCTTTACTGTCTAAGCCAGCAGGGAAGCCCCTGCTCCTAAAAGCCACCTTTAGAATAACTGAGGACCAAAATGTTACTTTTTCAGCCTCTCTGAGTGTAACTGGACCATCTGTGCTGCCAGTCTCTGGACTCTATCATGACATGACTGGACAATCAAAAGTTTAAACACTTAAATAAGAAACCAGTGACTGTCATTATTTTTGTATGTTCTTCAGGCTATTTCAGTATTTTTCCAGAAAGGTCAGACTTGTGAGCTGTGCCAAGGCCAGCCTGGTTCCCAGGTGCAGAAGCACTTCAGAAATCCACTCCTTCCTTTCAGTAAACCCTGTAAATTTCTGCCCAGATACTGTTCCCCCATCGGAGAAATGAAATTAACTAGGGCCACACTTTCTCTCGGCCTGATGACAAGAAGAATTAAACTGCCTTCCTCCAGAGGGCATCAACTCTGTGGAAAAGCTTTCTCACTCTGTGTGTGCTGTCATCTAATTCAATTAAACCCAAGGCTTTCACCTTTTAACTTTAATGAAGAGTTACCCGTCACCTCTTTCCATACCATAACACCTAATTCAAGCCCTCTTCACGTGGAGGGTTACCTGCAAGGGCTCCTAGACTCAGGCAGAGGACGCTGGTCCTTTGGGTACTCTCTCTTTCTCGTATTCCAGTTGGCTTGAGTCTAACCCTCCAATTGTATTGGCAATGAAGAATCATAAGAAGAAAAATGCTATCTCAGTAGAGCTAAAATTAAAATATCGATTGCTGTCTAATTTATGTGTGAGCACAGAGCCATCTTTTTATTTCATTACAAGTCCAAAAGATTCACATTGACTCTCTTCTTCATATACACTTCATGCTGTATTTCTCTTAAATGCTAAGAATGAAGTGCTCAGCACTTCCCGTCAACATCCTTGAAGGACACTCCTGAGAATAAACACACCGGTGCTTGACTTTGTTTATTAATTCCCTTCTTCTGTAGGGAACTAAACCACACATGCCATCCATACTGCATAAGCACTACTTTATTTGCAAGCCTTTATGAGATTTTCACTTAATAAACCTTGACACATTTTGTAGTCGGTGATATTAATAGCCACCTGGGAGCAACTTCAGTGGGTCATGTTTGATGGAACAGTAACTCCCACTCCAGGCTTGGTGACACCCCTGAGTGTCCCTAATTATCACACGGGCTCTTCTGAAATTCTAAAATGACTCTCAGAAGAAAATTAATTTTAATTAGCTTTAATTTTGAAAAATACATCCTGCATGACATTTTCCGTGGCCGAAATGTCCACAGTCAAACATGGGATGTCATAACGCTGATATCCTGTCCCCAGGATGCCCTTTTGCTCCATGAACATGGTTTGCGCACCCACTCTGTGCCATGGCCTGAGTCAGGACCAATGAGTGTCCAAAGATGCATTAGAGATAGTGACTGCTATTGAGAGTTTAACCTCTTATAGGGACGGAAGATATGGATAACGAAGTAAGCTGTGAGAAATTTAATTTGCTAAAATACAAAGTTTTGCCATGGGAGTTCTGAAGAAGGCACAATTAATTTTGATGGAATATGTCAAAGAAGGCCTTAGGAGGAAGGCACATGGCACCAACACTTTGTAAAGTGAACACGATGCTGGGGAGTTGATGATGGAAAGGAGATACTGCTTTTGCTCCTAAATGGGTAAATGCAAAGACCCAGAGAAGTGAGCATGTATGAGGGAGAGTCCTGTGAGAATTTGATTTTGGATCATTTAAAAATAATTTATCTTTTAAAATGAGTATAAACCATGAGTGTGATAATTCATAAGCAAATACAGTTCTTCCTTGCACCGCTTATCTTGAGCCAAAACTCACATAGATTATATGTAGATCTTCTGAAATGTGAGCATGATTTCTTGTAGGCCTGTGTTAGTAAGTGGACATAGCAATATATGCTAATTTTATTTAGTGTTTTATTATTACTAATATATTAGAACTTCCCAGGTAGCACTAGTGGTAAAGAATTCACTTGCCTATGCAGGAGACAGGTACACGTTCAATCCCTGGGTGGGGAAGATCCCCTGGAGGAGGAATTGGCAACCCACTCCAATATTCTTGCTGGGAGAATTCTATGAACAGAGGAGCCTGGTGGGCTGCAGTCCATGGGATTGCAAAAAGAGTCAGACATGATTGAGCACTGAGCATGCAATAGGATGTGATGGTTCTCAGTTCAGTTGCCCAGTCGGGTCCGACTCTTTGCGACCCCAGGAATCACAGCACGCCAGGCCTCCCTGTCCATCACCAACTTCATGAGTTCACCCAAACTTATATCCATCAAATCAGTGATGCCACCCAGCCATCTCATCCTTGGTCGTCCCCTTCTCCTCCTGCCCCCAGTCCTTCCCAGCATCAGAGTCTTTTCCAATGAGTCAGCTCTTCGCATGAGGTGACCAAAGTACAAGAGTTTCAGCTTTAGCATCATTCCTTCCAAAGAAATCCCAGGGCTGATCTCCTTCAGAATGGACTGGCTGGATCTCCTTGCAGTCCAAGGGACTCTCAAGAGTCTTCTCCAACACCACAGTTCAAAAGCATCAATTCTTCGGCGCTCAGCCTTCTTCACAGTCCAACTCTCACATCCATACATGACCACTGGAAAAACCATAGCTCTAAGTGAGCCATTAAATCTAAAATCAAAAAATTCTCTTTAAGAACAGAGTACTGCTCTCCCTCTGCTCAACAAAAACTTAGCTGATACTTCGGGCTCTCTCTGGAGTTTTTTGTTGATCTTAGATCACTGCATGCAATTAGGTCAGTGAAAGTGAAAGTGAAAGCTGTTCAGTCGTGTCCGACTCTTTGCGACCCCGTGGACTGTAGCCTACCAGGCTCCTCCGTCCATGGGATTCTCCAGGCAAGAATACTGGAGTGGGTTGCCATTTCCTCCTCTAGGGGATCTTCCCGACCCAGGGATCGAACCCAGGTCTCCCGCATTGCAGGCAGACGGTTTAACCTCTGAGCCACCAGAGAAGCCTGCAATTAGGTCAATGTATTAAAAATAACCATCTGCCTTTGGGATTTAAAAATAGGCCAGCACTTTGGTGCTAACACTGCAGTTTAATGAAGGATAATGATATTGAAGGATCCCATACCATTTGCAATGAAACCCAGCTCTCTTTATCCACATGCTGTTGTTTTGGAGAGTGGCGAGGCCCCGTCTTTGTGGGTCATAGTGTGGGATAAACTACTTATAGGCTGTAGGAGCAGAACTCCTGGGTTCAAATGAGATATGACTTTGGACAGGGCACTTCCTCTCTCCATGACTGTTTTTAGTCTCTATGTGGATGAGAGGACATTCATTCAAGCATGCATGCATGCCAAGTCACTTTGGTCACGTCCAACACTTTGCAACCCTATGGACTATAGCCTGCCAGGCTCCTCTGTCCATGGGATTCTCCAGACAAAAATACTGGAGTGGGTTACCATGCCTTCCTCCCAAGGATCTTCCCAACCCAGGGATCGAACCTGCATCTCTTCTAACTCTCCTAACATTGGCAAGCAGGTTCTTTCTTTACCACTAGCGCCACCTGAAGAGTTCTACTCCATTCACATGGCTATCATAAAAATGAAATGAACTAACCCATGATGTTCAGCGTCTGGTACTCAGCCTTCAGCTTCAATCATTATTTTCATTGGTAGTGTTGTTATTCTGGTCCTTGCTGGGAGGGATTGGGGGCAGGAGTAGAAGGGGATGACAGAGGATGAGATGGCTGGATGGCATCACTGACTCGATGGACGTGAATCTGAGTGAACTCCCGGAGTTGTTGATGGACAGGGCAGCCTGGTGTGCTGCGATTCATGGGGTTGCAAAGAGTCGGACACGACTGAGCGACTGAACTGAGCTGAACTGAAACTTAAGACTTATGTGTCCTTGGATCTCTTACATTTTGATTACTTTGTTTCCATAATAGGAGAACTACACCAACATTTTAGCAATTATATTGGACAATGAAATCTTTATTGGATGTGAACTTCTACTGGCTCACTATAGAACAAATAGTTGTGTTGAACAAATGGCACCCTGCTCTTTTATTTCGGATGCTGGAAAGTAGTTGGAGAGACTTGGATACTTCCAGGGAAAGAGAATTATCACCATTTTTATGTTTATTCTGCCCTTGTTGTTCAGTCACTAAGTTGTGTCTGTATTTTTGTGACCCCATGGACTGCAGCACACGAGGCTACCCTGTCCTTCACTACCTCCCAGAGTTCACTCAAATTCATGTCTGTTGAGTCAGTGATGCTATCTAACCATCTCATCCTCTGCCACCCTTTTTACCTTTTGCTTTCAATCTTTCCCAGCATCAGGGTCATTTCCAGTGAGTCAGCTCTTGGCATCCTGTGGCCAAAATACTGGAGCTTCAGCTTCAGCATCATCATAAAGTTGATTTCTTTTAGGATTGACTGGTTGGATCTCCTTGCAGTCCAAGGGACTCTCGAGTCTCCAGCACCACAATTCAAAAGCATCAGTTCTTCAGTGCTTAGCCTACTTTATGGTCCAAATCTCATATCTGTACTTGACTAGTGGAAAAACCATAACTTTGAATATGAACAGAGCTTTGTCAGCCTAAGAAAGAATAAATACTTCTCTTGGTATATAAAGAATGTTTCTTTTGTGTTTATGAACAATCTTAACACTGACTCAACAGTCCAAGAATTGAGCAGATTTTATTTCAACATCTTTCCATGGGACTCAGCTAGGAGATAAAGGTGTATCCAGGTCATCTGGGATTTCAAAATGTGAGCAATGTTAATGAAATACAGAACCATTGACTTAAAAACTGCCACTGGTATTCAGAGGATTCTATAAAAATGCCTAATTATGTTTTTTTCTAACTGATTTTGTTCATATCTAATAAAAAGATGTAAATTCTCATTGGGAGGAAATTATTGGCTTCTCTCTCTGTCAGTCATTTTCTCTATACTTCTCTTTCATTACAAATTTAACACTCATCATGAGCTTTCTTGCAAAGTGGTTATGTTTCTATTCAAAATCTTTAAACTGGTTAAATTTCAAGATCAGCACACACATAGGCACACAATTGTAATATGTGTGTATACTTATTTGTGTATTTATACAAACTCATATTTTTGCTACCAAGTTTTTTTTTTTCCACTGTCACTCATATACATTATGGAAGCATAGAAAGAATATTAAAAGCAAAGGAATGTTACAGTGGTGCTCACTAGCCTTACTTTATAAAAATAAATAATAATTAAGCAATCAGCATAATGGTTGTTACTACAGTTACTGCCTCACTCTTCCCCACTTCACTTTTTTCTGTCCTAGGCATATTGGCCTTCCTTTGGCTAATGTGTCTCACCAGACTCCTTCATGCCTCAGAGCTTTTTTGCAAACATTTCCTCTCATCAGCCAGCACTTTCCCAAGCCCCATCTGTCTCTTGCTTGTATAAGTTATTCATCCTTCATTAGAGAAGATTTCACAGGCCCCCTTTTATAAGAATTTCCCCTGTGGCTTAACACACGGGATGACTTTTTCTTCTTAGATCTTTTCACATGAATAGCTACATATTATTTGTGTCACTTTTTCATCAGTGCAGGGAATGCATATTTGTTAACTGCATATATTATTCATTAAGGAAATGTTTCTTAACTATCTTGGCCCAGGACCAAGCATATGGCTTCTGTTCTCATTCCATGAGCAGGGACCATGAGTACAGACCTGGGTAGCTGCAAAGACCATGAGCTGTGGCTCCTCTTTGGGCAGCCCCCTCTCACACCCTGTGCTCTTATAATTCAACAGGGAATTATTGAAGAACAGGAATATTGGACAGCAGTTTACCAACAATCAAGGTTAGTAAAACTTAAAAGAAGTTGCATGTGATAGAATTATTACTGAGCAACTTAAGAAAGCTGAGCACCGAAGAATTGATGCTCTTGAACTGTGGTGTTGGAGAAGACTCTTGAGAGTCCCTTGGACTACAAGTAGATTCAACCAGTCCATCCTAAGGGAGATCAGTCCTGGGTGTTCTTTGGAAGGACTGATGTTGAAGCTGAAACTCCAATACTTTGGCCACCTGATGCGAAGAGCTGACTCATTTGAAAAGACCCTGATCCTGGGAAAGATTGGTGGCAGGAGAAGGGGATTACAGAGGATGAGATGGTTGGATGGCATCATTGACTAGATGGACATGAGTTTGAGTGGACTCCAGGAGTTGGTGATGGACAGGGAGGCCTGGTGTGCTTCAGTCCATGGGGTCACAAAGAGTCAGACACAACTGAGTGACTGAACTGAACTAAACTTAAATTTAACAGACAATATTATCAGCAATTAAAATTAGGTCTTAGATTTGTATTTGGCTTCTGCTTTTCAAATAGATTTTCCATTCACCATCACATTCCACCTTCTTTAAAACAAGGAAGATGATTTCCAAAAAAAATTAACAATGCATCCAAGGTCATTTATCTTCTAAGATATCAATTGGGTGCTTGAACTGTAACATTCCAGTGCAATTGTTACTACTTTCCCAATGCCTCTCTATCAAGGAATTCAGTTCAATTTTCTTTTCTAATATTATTAGCCATGCTTCTATACCTTGAACACTATAAATCTGTTCTCTGTAACAGAATAACACAAGAGGGATGAGGATCTAAAGCATATGACTCTATTGAGGCTAGGACTAAGGCAAATCCCACCTGCAAATTTAAAGCAAATGCAGACAAGTAATGCTTATTTTTTAAGCATAAATTATTAGTAGTCACATCTGGGTACTGAGAAACTGAGAATCAAAAAGTGTAAAATTCTAGTTCAAGATCACACAGTTCACTGAGAAAGCTGGAATTCAAATCCAGAATGTTCTGATTATGAATGCCAGAGTTTTCATTACACCCAAAAGTGGGAGATTTATTACCCTGCATGCATAGGACAGATGTTCTTTTTAAAATGTTTATAACTTTTCATTTTCACTTAAGTATTGCATTTAAGCATAGAAATTCCTTAGATTATATGTTCAGCTCAGACTGAAGGATGGAGAAGGAAATGGCACCCCACTCCAGTGCTCTTGCCTGGAAAATCCCATGAATGGAGGAGCCTGGTAGGCTGCAGTTCATGGGGTCGCTAAGAGTCACAGAGGACTGAGCGACTTCACTTTCACGCATTGGAGAAGGAAATGGCAACCCACTCCAGTGTTCTTGCCTGGAGAATCCCAGGGACGGGGGAGCCTCGTGGGCTACCGTCTCGGGTTGCACAGAGTCGGACACGACTGAAGCGACTTAGCTTAGCTTAGACTGAAGGATCTGGAAAAAGAAAAAAAACTAGACTCAGTAGAAATTTATGTCTTCTTCCTGGTGCTGTTCTTGCTAAGTATTGGACAAATGGAATCGCTGCAGTTCTGCGAAAGATTTCAGAGGACTGGGAGAAAGAGATTCTCATTTTCTGTTAAGAATTGTGATGCTGGCTATTTGTAGATGAATATGCAGACATCTACTGGTATAATAAACCTAGTCATCAAAGAAATTAAGTTAAATTAGCTACAATTTAAATGAAGATATTTAGAATGTATAACCGGCAAGCATGAGCAACAATGTTACCACAGTCCTAGGAGTAATCTTATCTCCTGTTTAAGAACTGTAAGAAAGATACATTATACAGGCATTGGGTTTGCAGATTCCCTAGACAAGGAAATCTACACAAGCTTTAAAAGTTAATTTGTATGAAATACTTAGGAACCCTGGGTTTGTTCTATAGACACAGTGACATTTTTAGTGGGTCTTTTTGCAAATCCTCAGTGATTAAAGGGACTTTTGACTCTGGAGCTTTCAACATTTGGCACACACACATCAAAGGTTACAAACACAGCATTTCTTTTATTTCATATCAGAGAATGGGAATTTATCCATATTAAGTGAAAATGACAAGAACTCAGCAAAAATAATCGTCATCAACAAAAATAAACTGGTTTAAAAAATAATATTTAAATTATAGAATTCAGAGAGTCAAAGTGATAGATTGTAAACATGCATGTTTCAAGATTGCTTGGTTCCAAACATTATTACTCTACTTGAGATACAAAATCCAGAAAAAAAGTAACAGATGGGATTTTCTTGAATGTGTCACAATTCACTCTTAGTTGGGAAGATGACATGTGACGACAAAAATTCATATGAGGCTATTTCCTCAATGACAGTGAATATGTTAATTTAAAAAAGGATTCCAAATTCTAGGTAGTATATCATGTGTCTACTACACTCGTAATGACAGTGTCATTTGTGTATTAGTTCTCCTTGACTGTGTAGAAAGTTATCTCAAATGTAACAGTTGGAAACAATATTTATTTATTTTCTCAAAGTACTGCAGGCTCAATTGGGTTTTCTAGTCTTAAAAAGGCTAAAATCATTTAAAAAATTCTTCCCTCCCCTCTCTTTACATTATATCATTATTTCAGGACCCTTTTAAATACCACCATGAAATCTGGGGGAATCTTCTCATTGTTTCTTGTATCTTTCTTCTAAGCAAATGCAGTATACATAGTTTGTATTATGCAAAACTGAATAGGATTAATACAGTTTTATTCTAGTTCTTAAGTTTTGGCATATTTTAAAACCGTGCCAAACTAGATTATGAGCTATCACAGAGTGTTTATTTCATAAGTACCTTATATCACTCATAGCATCAACCAAAGTTTTAAATACACTGCAAATAATGCTTGTTAGTTTTTCCCTACTTATGGCATTGTCACCCTGCTTATTTAACTTATATGCAGAGTACATCATGAGAAACACTGGGCTGGAAGAAGCACAAGCTGGAATCAAGATTGCTGGGAGAAATATCAATAACCTCAGATATGCAGATGACATCACCCTTATGGCAAAAAGTGAAGAGGAACTAAAAAGCCTCTTGATGAAAGTGAAAGTGGAGAGTGAAAAAGTTGGCTTAAAGCTCAACATTCAGAAAACGAAGATCATGGCATCTGGTCCCATGACTTCATGGCAAATAGATGGGGAAACAGTGGAAACAGTGTCAGACTTTATTTCTGTGGGCTCCAAAATCACTGCAGATGGTGATTGCAGCCATGAAATTAAAAGATGCTTACTCCTTGGAGGAAAAGTTATGTCCAACCTAGATAGCATATTCAAAAGCAGAGACATTACTTTGCCGACTAAGGTCCATCTAGTCAAGGCTATGGTTTTTCCTGTGGTCATGTATGGATGTCAGAGTTGGACTGTGAAGAAAGCTGAGCACCAAAGAATTGATGCTTCTGAACTGTGGTGTTGGAGAAGACTCTTGAGAGTCCCTTGGATTGCAAGGAGATCCAACCAGTCCATTCTGAAGATCAGTCTTGGGATTTCTTTGGAAGGAATGATGCTAAAGCTGAAAGTCCAGTACTTTGGCCACCTCATGAGAAGAGTTGACTCATTGGAAAAGACTCTGATGCTGGGAGCGATTAGGGGCAGGAGGAGAAGGGGACGACCGAGGATGAGATGGCTGGATGGTATCACTGACTTGATGGGCGTGAGGCTGAGTGAACTCTGGGAGTTGGTGATGAACAGGGAGGCCTGGCGTGCTGCGATTCATGGGGCTGCAAAGAGTCGGACACGACTGAGCAACTAAACTGCACTGAACTCAACCGAGCTTTCCAATGTAGAATGCAGTGTCAAAACGTGCATGCGTGCCTGCATGTGCGCTCAGTCACTCAGTCATGTCTGACTCTTTGGAACCCTATGGACTCTAGCCCAACAGGCTCCTATGTCCCTAGGATTTTCCAGGCAAGAATATGTGAGTGGGTTGCCATTTCCTCCTCTAGGGGATCTTCTTGACCCAGGGATCAAACCTGCATTTCCTGCATCACCTGCATTGGCACGTGGATTCTTTCCCAGAGCCACCTGGGAAGCTCTACATTGTCAAAATAACAATTATCTAAACAGAATAATTTCCCCTTGAACCTGGGATGGTCTTCTTGTTTTACATTCAAGGAAGTACTTTGCTTTTGAAAATCCTTTGGTTTACCTTTGCATTCTCTCTTATTTCTGTCCAGCAGTGCCTTTTGTCCATACAAATTTTTCAAGTTGGTGACAAGGTGAAATCTATAACTGGAAGGTTAACAATTATAGGCATGTGGAAGAGGTTGATTATGAAAAGTGAAGTAAAACTGCAAAAAATTCAGTATCACACAAAAATTTCATGTGGATCCTTCACCACCAGCTTTTTGTGCCCCTGGTAGATATAATTTGGAACAATTTGGTTGGCTTAATAAGAGCTCTGGCACTAACTAAAAGGTTTTCAAGCTTCAGGGTGTAGCATCTGAACATGCTCTTCAGGTGCCAGATTGGGCTGCCCTGGAGTTGATAGGGATTTGATGAACTCTTATGTATGTACAGCATGGATAGATGAAGAGATAGGGCCAGGGGAGCGGGCAAAGCCACTGAGAAAGAGAATTGATGACAAATAACACCCGAATAGCCTGTAAAGTGACAAAATTCAGTGGACCCAGAGCCAGCACATTAAGGAGCGTGGTTTGAGCCGTCAAGCTGAGACATCTGGCCATGCTACCTTGGCTACTGATAGTGAAATAAAGACAGACCATCCTGGATTCAGTGATAATTGAGATGGCTTTTCAATGCCCCCTGACATTTCCACTTCAAGAATATACCAGAACATTTCTTTGTTTGATGTCTATTTTGCTTTTTCATTTTAATCAATTGCAATAGTAGAGTTATATATTTTAATGGCATTTCTTCCCAAATTTAGAGCTCATCTCTCAAAGAGAAAGTGACACTGACTTTCCCCTTACAAGGTATTTGGAATAAGCTAAGATGGCCATATCTAAAAAACTTTTCTAGTATAACAGTTGAAACTTCTTCCACATAAGGACTTTTAAAATTCAAACAGAAAGTGTAGTGAAAAAATACAGCACGAGTCTCAAACTTGTGCTTCCTCTGAATATCCCAAGTCTGGTTAATCTGTGCTCCCAGAGGAATGACTTATACCTGCCAGAGCTTATATTTTGAAGTGAAGTGTTAAAAAGAGTCCTGACATGATATCTCCTGGCTGTGGACCTCAACCTTGGATAGTAGAAAAGTCACAGCTTGTGGTTAAGGATATTTGTGATTTCAATGATTACATTTCCAAAGGGGAAAGTACAAATAGTTGTGAGTGCTTTCATTCAAAACATTTTTTTTTTCTTTTTTAGTATATGAATTAAAGACAGCTTTTCAATGGTCAATGAGCAAAGCAAAACAATTCTTTTCATTCCTAATCTGGATTAGATTTTTAATCAGTATAAATTTGTTGAGTTAATAATGATAAAGCATACTACTTTTTTTTAATAAAGAATGAAGATGCCGATGAAATGTAATTTTGAACTTCCAGCATAACAGCTTTGGAGGCTGGTAAACTGGTTTTAGGGAAGCTTCATTCTGATGGAAGGAAGACACTAGGGGCTCAAGTATCCAAAATGACCTGAGTTCAAGTGACTGAAAGAGGATGGTGGAAGATTGTAATCTGGATCTTTTGAGGGGGGGTTATCATGAGGACCAACTTCATTTCTTTTCTTTGTTTCTTGAATAGGAACTAAAGTCCAGTTAGAGCTGTTAACTCTTGTTTGTCTTGAGCCAGATCATTTCTAGGGGATAAATGCTCTCCTGGGAGTGGAGGCAGGAGAGAAAATTGAGTATGCATTAGGGGGTGATGGGCAGGTTTTCATTGGTTTTTCTCAATGCCTACATTTCTGGTCTTTCTCAGTGCCTATGTCTAAGGAGCCATTCTACAGGAAAAACCCTGATTTCTATTCAATAGAGTGCATGGATCTTCCTCAACACACAGATGAATATATTAATGACCCTCATGCCCCAGCAATTCAGATCCAGAATTTACCTAATTGCCCTCAGTCTCAGGGAGCTTCTGTAGGACTCTGTTCTAGATGCCACCTGGGCGGCTTTATTTTATTTACCCTCCATTGTGTTGTGCAAAGCTGGGCTTTCCTGGAGGCTCAGTGGTAAAATATCCACCTGCTAGTGCAGGAGATGTGGATATGATCCCTGGGTCAGGAACATCCCCTGGAGGAGGAAATGACAACCCACTCCAGTTTTCTTGCCTGGGAAATCCCATGGACAGAGAAGCCTGGTGGACTACAGTCACACATAACTTAATGACTATAACTACAGTGTGTGAAGCCAGTCCTTAGGACTGGCTTATTTATTGATAATTCTCCACTCTCTCTATCAGAACTGAAATCTTTCTACTTGATCCATCTTATTTGATAGAACACTGATTCATTAGTTAGGAAAAAACATAATAATAATTTATTTTGCTTTGCTTATGCTGTCAGAAATTGTGCCAAGAGATTTTTGCTTTTACTAGCTCATCAAGTCCTGAAAAATGATGCTAAGATGCAAATATTGTTACTATCATCTTGTAGACAAACAAGTTTAGACTATTTAATGATTTCTCAAAGTCACTGGTTACTTTAAATTTGAATAGAGATAACCATCTGAGTTCCCAAAGGATTCTCATCTCTGAGTTAGCTTGAATTTAGATCTCAACCAGTCTTACTGGTGGTATATCATTATAGATTCCAATAATAAACAATAATAACAATATATTTTATAGAAAGATGATTTCAATTTAGAGGCCTGAACCTACATATCCCTGGATATGAGATAATTTTCTCATACTTTGTGATAAAGGTAATATTTATCTTATCACTTTTTCAATATTATTTTGTCATTTTATATTATCTTAATAATTTTATCTCCCTTTGAATTTTGCATTAGTCAAAACAGTGTTGAATTCCAACTCAAGCTAGCCTAAGCAAGTGAAGTAACAAAAGCAATAATAAATATAAAGAGGAACCATTTACCTGACAAATCTAAGGTATAATTTTATCAAAACTATTGAGAAGTCTAATCATTAATTCAGAGGCCAGGCCTTTTCTTTCCTCCACTTCTCAGCACCGCTGGTCTGTTTGGCTTCCCAGTAAGGCTGTCATTTCTCTATAGCGTGGTGTCCGTGTCATCCAACAGCCCCAGTCACAGGTTTCACCATTTGAATGAAGTTGTCTGGAAATTAAAAGTCTTACCTCGTAATTCTTGTAGAAAATATCCAAATCGTTCTCAAATCAGGAAAGCCTGAATAAGGAGCCTATTCCGAAACAGTCAGGTGGGCTTAGTGATGGCAAAGTCTGAATTAAATAAAAGTGGAAAGAATTGGGCCATTTAGAAGACCATTTGAAATGGATTCTAAGCCAAAAATTATGAAACATTTGTTGTATAACCAGAAGAAAGAAAACATTTATTTGGAATAGGCAAAATTAAGTCTTGTAGACAACATTATTTTACATTTAAATGGAGAACAACAAATAAAGTAACTTAAAAATTAGGACAGGTTTTGCTTTCAACTAGGTGTATTGCAGGCATCTTATATTTTCATTAAATTATTAAGTACTCTCTCTGGATTTTTCTTTCCAGTGAAGTTATGTCCCAATAAACCTATTACAAGTTGACTTATAGTGGGGTTATGTCCCAATAAACCCATTGTTCTCTACTTAGAAGAATCCAACATCTTTTGGGGAAATTAAGTATTTAAATTCTATCTCTAATTTGTAAAATTATTTATTAATTTTTGTACTTTACAAATATAGCCTAGTAGATTGGGGAAAAAGAATTCGTCCTTTTGATGTTTCTACAGCAACTATGTAGTCATTTATCAGTGCACTTCATTAAAATGCTTTTTTTTTTAATATCAGCGGAGGACCTAGTGGATTTAAGTAACAATTAGCCCTTTATGAGAGCATTCAATTGCATTTCATCATAAATTTTTTATTTCTAAATTTACAATTTTAAGAAATCATAACAAAATATCCAGTCAAGTTATGTTGCTTTCTTATCAATATTTCCCTGATATACATTTTATCAAGGTAATTTGCTGTCTGTCTAAGAAGGCTTTCACAAAAGTGATCTTGATTTGCAGATTTTCCCATGATACTCAGAGCTAAGAGCTGATTCTTCGAGAAATTTGAAACTGGTACTACTTTTATATTTTGGGTTTAGGAATAGTTAAATTCTCGAAACTCAAAGCTGTGTCCTAAAAAGAAAAACTGTTAATAATCAGAATACAACTACTCCCACGATCCTCACACATGGGCTTTGCTATATTAACTTTTTTTTTTTTTTTTTTTTTACTATTTAGCAAAACAGTTCTATTGCAAGCATTTACAATTTTTTTTCTTTTATAATTGCCACCAATACAGCAAATGTCCTTAACTCCTACACAACAATCTAGAAACTGCTGGACTCTCTTCCTTCTTGTGATTGGAAGAGAGTCATTTGCCACACATTTAGGCTTCAATGGTGCATTCCTAATATCATAGGATGATTCCAGCCATTACTGGTAACAGAAATTTCAGTGTTCATTCATCCATTCCTGGTATTCATTATGTGGTTTAATTTTTCACAATTCATTCAAAACACTATAAATTACCAGTTTCATTTTAAGAAACTATTTTAAACTGTATTGTTTATTTTCCATGGTGTTATATGCAAGATTAATTCTAGTATATTCAGCAGTGTACCCTTCTTTTCCTAACATGGGAGGGCAGTAGAAAATTCTGTTTCCTGAAAATCTGTATCTTCTTTTATAACCATTCTTTTTCCTGATTATTTATAGAATGATGTTGACTTAAAGTCTAATATAACAGATATTGAATAGAACTGCTAGAATAAAAGGGAAAAGAAGGTGGGAAACCAAACCATAAGGTACTGAGAGGTAACTCAGCTCTGTGTACAGAAAAAGAACTGTCTGATTTTCTTGCCAATTTTTACACTTCTGTTCTACAGACTTAATGTTTCAAAAACCTCCTGCTGTGATTATGCATTAAAGGTTGAACTAATAATGCTGTCATTAGGGTTGATGGAGAATATGAGTTTGTTAAGTTATTCATAAACACTCCACATTGTTATGCAAATAGTGTATACAGTGTAGGAGTGTATAATGTGAAAGAAAATAATGGAAAATCATTTTAAATATCACAGATAAAATTCTTCTTGACATTGTCGAAAATTTCCAGAGTTCAGTATTATTTATTCTTTCCCATAAAATGAATTTCTGCCAGTAAGAACTCAATACAATTGCAAAATAATATCAAACGGCTTTCAAAAGCATTTAAAAAGTCACACTCATTAGTAAAAATAAATATCAATGTTAATTACAACCCTACATTCAATAGCTCAGAGATGAGCGCAGGGGTAGTGAGATGCTTTAATGGGAAAATATCAGTTTATAGAGTCTTCCTACAATAATGCAGGAGACTTGGGTTCGATCCTTGAGTAGGGAAGGTCCCCTGGAGAAGGGGATGGCTACCCACACCAGTGTTCTTGCCTAAAGGATCCCCATGGACTGAGGAGCCTGGTGGGCTACAGTCCTTGGGGTTGCAAATTGTCCCACATGATTGAGAGGCTAATATTAACACCACAGCATCACAGCCATGACTCCACTCTCCATTTCCCTCTCGCTGTCTCTCCCTCTCACTCTTATGCCTTGGTTGCCCCTCCTGGATAGAGAAAAGCTCTTCCATTCCCCCATAACACCACCAACAACAAAGTGCCCATCCACAGGCTAGATGTTCCAAGGAGGAGGCCTCTAAAATCTCTTAATTTATGCAAAAGGAACCCTTTCAGTCTAGGATCACCAACAGATTTCTGCAAAGGGTTTATCCAAATTCATCCCACCCCTGGGATTGAAATCTATACACTCTTGATACATGGATAAAAGAGATAACTAATGACAACCTACTGTATATCACAGAGAACTTGGCTCAGTGCTCTGTGGTGATCTAATTGGGAAGAAAATCCAAAAAGCGAGGGATATATGTATACATATAGTTGATTTATGCTGTCATATAGTAGAAACTAACAACATTGTAAAGCAACTATCCTCCAATACAAATTTTTTAAAAAATAAATACTAAACCAAAAATAAGTAAATAAAAAAAAATCAATCATCTATTCCAGTGCTGTGCTACAGAAATAAAAATATAGCTACAAATTTAATGAAAATTTTTTCAACAATCACATTAAGAAAAGTGTAAAGGAGTATGGAAAATTAGTTAAGTAATTTAGTCTACTTAGCCCAATTACCATTTCAACATGTAATCAATATAAAAATTATCAATGAGAAATTAAAACATTTTTCACACTAAAAATAATAAAGAGTTTATCCAGAAAATCACTTTTGGTGTCAAATCTCTAGGTATTAGTAAAAAGTTGCTTTGCTTGACCTAGTACTTATGTGTAAGCCTTCTCAGTCCCTCCAGGAAAAGCTGAGGCAGGATAAGTCTTAATATTAAAGACTTAATCAACTTCTGTGACCAGAACTATGAATCATGAGAGCACTGGAAATTGAGGTACTCTTGACTTCACGGGAAATAGATGGGGAAACGGTAGAAACAGTGTCAGACTTCATTTTTTTGGACTCCAAAATCACTGCAGATGGTGACTGCAGCCATGAAATTAAAAGACGCTTACTCCTTGGAAGAAAAGTTATGTCCAACCTAGATAGCATTTTCAAAAGCAGAGACATTACTTTGCCGACCAAGGTCCGTCTAGTCAAGGCTATGGTTTTTCCTGTGGTCATGTATGGATGTGAGAGTTGGACTGTGAAGAAGGCTGAGCGCCAAAGAATTGATGCTTTTGAACTGTGGTGTTGGAGAAGACTCTTGAGAGTCCCTTGGACTGCAAGGAGATCCAACCAGTCCATTCTGAAGGAGATCAGCCCTGGGATTTCTTTGGAAGGAATGATGCTGAAGCTGAAACTCCAGTACTTTGGCCACCTCATGCGAAGAGTTGAC
>SJYT01011626.1:458679-481506 GCA_006410635.1 Cephalophus harveyi
AAACTCCAGTACTTTGGCCACCTCATGCGAAGAGTTGACTCATTGGAAAAGACTCTGATGCTGGGAGGGATTGGGGGCAGGAGGAGAAGGGGATGACAGAGGATGAGATGGCTGGATGGCATCACTGACTCGATGGACATGAGTCTGAGTGAACTCTGGGAGTTGGTGATGGACAGAGATGCCTGGCGTGCTGAGATTCATGGGGTCGCAAAGAGTCAGACACGACTGAGCAACTGAACTGAACTGAACATTGAGAACCAGGTAACCATGCCCACTATTTATGCCGCTATTCAGTTATGCAATCAAGATATTAGCTTATGCAATTAGATAACACACATTAATTACTGGCATAAAAACAGTTAGAGAAGCAGGAAAACTATTTTTATTTGCAGGTAATATAAATAGAATACAAGGAAAACCTCAGAGAATGAATGATAAAGCTAATTCAAATAGAGAATCCAATAGGTATCTTGATATAATATTAATAAAAGTACATAGCTTTAATATACCAACAAATAAATAAAGGAAATAATAGCAAAGGGAAACCATTTACAATAACACTAAAGAAGATTAAATACTTAGGAATTAATTTAACAAGCAATGTGGAAAATTTAACATTTTTTATAATACTCCTAAAAGACATAAAAGTAGACATGAACAAATTAAAAAATAACACCCTGTTCCCGACTAAGACAACTTGACATTAAAAAGAGGTGAGCTCTCCCTAAATTAGTTTAGAAACTCAATAAAATTCTAACAAAAGCACCAGCAAGCTATTTTATAGCTCGACAAGCTAGACAAGTTGATTCTAAAGTCTATTTTAAAATCAAATATGAAAGAATAGCCAGGGAAACACTAATAACAATAATTACAAGAGGGACCAGCACTACTAGATTAAAATATACTATAAATCCTCTATAATTAAAACATGCAGTACTGTACAAAGGTAGACAAATAATTCAAAAGAGTGGACTACAAAAACCAGAACCAGTCTAAAATTTAAGACATGTTAAAAATGGTATCCCTAATCACTAAAGTAAAGATAAACTTTTCATAATAGGTGCTGGCACAACTGGGTAGCCACTTGGAAACAGATTAAAATTAGGTTCATAGCTCATAGTATATACCAAAATAAATTCTAAATGAATTAGGGATCAAGATTTTAAAATGAAACCATATAAGTACCAGATGAAAGCATTAATAAATTCTTCTTTTTCCATGTATTAGGAAAAGTCTTTCTAGATTTCATTTAGTGACTTCAACTGCAGAACCAATTAGAGAAAATATTCTAACATTTCTCATCACAAGGAAAAAAATGATTTTTTAAACTATATGAGGCAATAAATGTTAATTAGACTTATCATGGTAAATATTTTGCAATATATACATATGTATATATGTCAAGTCATTATGCTGTAAATCTTAAACTTATATAGTGCTGTATGTCAATTATATCTACTGGAAAACAAAAATACTGTATTGGTGTTTTTCTTTCTGGCTTACTTCACTCTGTATAATAGGCTCCAGTTTCATCCACCTCATTAGAATGGATTCAAATGTAATTTTTTTGATGGCTGTGTAATACTCCATTGTGTATATATACCACAACTTTCTAATCCATTCATCCGCTGATGGACATCTAGGTTGCTTCCATGTCCTGGCTATTATAAATAATGCTGTGATGAACATTGGGGTACACGTGTCTCTTTCAACTCTGGTTTCCTCGGTGTGTATGCCCAGCAGTGGGATTGCTGGGTCATAAGACAGTTCTATTTCCAGTTTTTTAAGGAATCTCCACACTGTTCTCCATAGTGGCTGTACTAGTTTGCATTCCCACCAATAACAATGGACTCTAAGTAGGGTCAGTTCAGTTAAGTTTAGTTCAGTCACTCAGTCGTGTCCAACTCTTTGCGACCCCATGAAAATTGAAGATGGTTCAACTGCCGTTGGCTTCAAATTTGAGCCTCCTCATAATTTAGCACTATCAACTTGAAATTTCAGAAGTTGGCCTCAGTCTTTGAAAGCTTCTATACACTGCATATTTCAGAAGAAATGCAAGGCAAAATAACATGTTTCTTTGATTAAATAGTTCCAGGGGTTTGATTCTTCAAATTGTTCAAAATAATTTTTATCTCATCTCCTACTAAATTAAATTGATTTTCTTAGGAGCTAAAGACATTTTGGATCCACCTTTGTATTCAAATTTAAAGTATCTCAGTGGAGAAAAACACCCTTTGACTCTGCCTAAAATCTTTAGTTCTTCTTATCAGTTGAGTTCCCTGCCCCTTAATGTTTATTTTCCTGTCTGCATTAATGCAAAATGACCCTTGATAGTTTGAGATGGCTTTAATTACAGGAATTTCATATGCTGGTACAGACATAAAGGGTGCACACTGAAGTGACCTGTCAATAAACTTCTGGAAAAGTCTTTTGATTTCTGTTTCTGTACAAGTCCAGGGTCAATAATGTTGTCCACTCTTCTCATGAGAGATATGTTGTTGTGAGGAATATCTAAGAGTCATAGCCTTCACATGATAAGTACAAACAGTAAATTTCTCATGTCGTAAAAGAATGAAGTATAATAGAAAACATATTGTACTTTATTGTAAAACCCTAGGAACACAAAGTAAGGCAGCCTGGAGAGCAACAGAAATGAGCAGCAACAAAGTTAGTGAAACACAGCAGAAACCCTGATCAAACTGTACCTGAAGCCTGAAATTTGTCTCTCCATATGTCAGTTTGATAGCCCAGTAAATTTTCTTTTCCTGAGTTGGGTCATCGTTTAGTTGCCTCTGAAAGTGTGCTAACCCATGCATACAAATACTGATCTTTAATGCTTTTGCTGCTGCTGCTGCTAACTCGCTTCAGTCGTGTCCGACTCTGTGTGACTCCATAGATGCCACCCCACTAGGCTCCCCTGTCCTTGGGATTCTCCAGGCAAGAACACTGGAGTTGGTTGCCATTTCCCTCTCCAATGCATGACAGTGAAAACTGAAAGTGAAGTCACTCAGTCATGCCCGACTCTTAGCAACCCCATGGACTGCAGCCCACCAGGCTCCGCTATCCATGGGATTTTCCAGGCAAGAGTACTGGAGTGGGGTGCCACTATAAACTCAATACATTTTGAATAATTGATTAAATGACATTAATTTATATCCACAAAAATTATATATATATATTATATATATATACACACATGCAATGACAACTTGTTAATTAAAAATTCCATTAATCATAGAAGTAATGTAATGTGTCAAACAGGAGTTTTACCATTTTTGCTTGAATGAGTTTTTAGTGAATTTAGTAGCCATAATAATAAGGTACAGAATTATAAAATTAAACTTTTATTTTAATTTAATAACCTGACCAAAAACCAACAAAAGGGATAAAGTCATTAAGAGATAATTATCATGGAAATGCTTATTAAAATAATGATGGTTTGGAGTAACTTTTTAAATTGCCCCCAAATATGTATTTCTGACTGTGATATAGATACTGAGCATCATGTTGCACAGTAGGCTGGGGCATAAATCGGCACTAATCTTCCACAACAAATTGAAAAGTGGTATCAAAAATAGTAAAAATATATATTTTTCTGTTCATTGATTTGACTTCTAAAATTTTTCCTAAAAAAATGTTGTGACTGTCAAAAGATATGTACATTTACAGCTATAGCTATTATTTCTGTAACAGCAGAAATTATACTTAAAGCATATCCAAATTAGGACTTAGCTTTAACAAGTAGAGGACAGAATACAATGATTTGCAAATTGAAGAAGCTTCTGATATCTGGGGCAGACTGTCCAACAGTGAAAATAGGACAAAGCTGGGGAACAGACCAGAATCTAGTTAAAGAGCTCTGTCTGCTCACAGTGGAGTTGACTTATCCTTAGGGCAATGTTGAGCTGTTGTAAGGAGTTAATCAGAAGACTGACATGATCATATGCGCATTTTTCTTTTTACTAACTCTAGCCCCAGACAGGCAATGGCAACCCACTCCAGTACTCTTGCCTAGAAAATCCCATGGACAGAGAAGCCTGGTAGGCTGCAGTCCAGGGGGTCGTGAAGAGTCAGACACAACTGAGAGACTTCACTTTCACTTTTCACTTTCATGCATTGGAGAAGAAAATGGCAACCCACTCCAGTGTTCTTGCCTGGAGAGTCCCAGGGACAGTGGAGCCTGGTGGGCTGCCATCTATGGGGTTGCACAGAATCGGACACGACCGAAGCAACTTAGTAGCAGCAGCAGCAGCAGCAGCAGCAGCAGCAGCCCCAGGCAGGAGAATGAAGGGGAGGCTATAGGTTTGTCATTAGACAAAGCTGTTGGTGAGAGGGGGAGGGAACCATCCCATTTAAAAAATGGTATTTTAAAAACTATTCAACTATTTAACAACAATTGTTGTTGAGCATATACTATGTATCGGACAATGAGATACTGACATAAACAAATTAAGACTGTCAAGTCAATATGTACTTAGAACTGGACATGGAACAACAGACTGGTTCCAAATAGTGAAAGGAGTACGTCAAGGCTGTATATTGTCACCCTGCTTATTTAAATTATATGCAGAGTACCTCATGAGAAACACTGGGCAGTAAGAAGCACAAGCTGAAATCAAGATTGCCAGGAGAAATATCAATAACCTCAGATATGCAGATGACACCACCCTTATGGCAGAAAGTGAAGAGGAACTAAAGAGCCTCTTGATGAAAGTGAAAGATGAGAGTGAAAAAGTTGGGTTAAAACTCACCATTCAGAAAACTAAGATCATGGCATCTGGTCCCATCACCTCATGGCAAATAGATGGGGAAATAGTGGAAACAATGACAGACTTTATTTTGGGGTCTCCAAAATCACCGCAGATGGTGATTGCAGCCATGAAATTAAAAGACGCTTACTCCCTGGAAGAAAAGTTATGGCCAACCTAGACAGCATATTGAAAAGCAGAGGCATTACTTTGCCCACAAAGGTCCATTTAGTCAAAGCTATGATTTTTCCAGTAGTCATGTATAGATGTGAGAGTTGGACTATAAAGAAAGCTGGACACTGAAGAACTAATGCTTTTGAACTGTGGTGTTGGAGAAGACTCTTGAGAATCCCTTGGAGTTCAAGGAAATCCAACCAGTCAATCCTAAAGGAAATCAGTTTTGAATATTCATTGGAAGGACTGATGTTGAAGTTGAAACTCCAATACTTTGGCCTCCTGATGTGAAGAACTGATTCATTTGAAAAGACCCTGATGCTGGGAAAGATTGAAGGCAGTGAATGGGATGACAGAGATGAGATGGTTGGATGACATCACTGACTCAATGGACATGAATTTGAGTAAACTCCAGGAGTTGGTGATGAACAGGGAGGCCTTGGGTGCTGCAGTCCATGGGGTTGCAAAGAGTCGGACACAACTGAGCTACTGAACTGAACTGATCATTATATTTACCCTTCCTCAGTTCCCTAGAAGACTGAAGGATCTCAAGATTAATGAGCTGGACAGATATTTTAAAAACTGAGCTCTTGGATCTTAAAATAAACTTCCTCTGTATTTTTCCCTTGAACTGGGTAATTCAGTCTTTCATGAGTTAGCAATGGCTAGGCAGCAAGTCTTTTGGAATATCTGAACCACCTGTGATCCAGATTTCAGACACTGGATTCAACCCAAAATTCATATCACTTCTTAAAGTGGGTTACGACTGAACTAAAGGTAAATCTGGTCATTAAAAGGACATGCACTAACTTTGAACTTTAGGAGTATGTGTGGGTATGCGTGTGTGCTCAGTTGTGTCTGACTCTCTGCAACCCTGTGGACCGTAGCTCATCGGGCTCCTCTTTCCATGGAATTTCCCAGAATAGAATACTGGAGTGGAATGCCATTCCTTACATCAGGAGATCTTCCCAAGCCAGGGATCAAACCTGCATTTCTTGCATCTCCTGCATTGGCAGACAGATTCTTTACCATTGGGCCACCTGGAAAGCCTGAACTTGGAGTAAGTTGTACAGTATTAACCACTGTAGTTAACTTGGAAGCTTAAAAGGTGATTAGGATGATTCCATATCAGTACAGCTTTTGCTGATATTAAAATCTACCCTTTGGGATACATGATGAGTCCCAGTAGTTCAAACTCAGGCCATAAGAACATTAATTTCATTGAATTTTTATAGAGGCTGTAGGGTCAGTCAGGAAGTAACCAGGCTGTCTCAGAATAGGGAGTATATGAATATATCTCCCAGATTTAAAGCCACATCATAATATTCCATTAGAGATGGCTGGAGAGGGCTTTTATGAAACCAAAGTATTTAACCCATTAGCTGAATGCTTGAATCTTGTCTGATAGTGTTTCACTTAAGGATTTTCAAATATAAAATACTGCATAATAGTGAAAGATGATTAATAAACTTATTTCAAATTTTGCTGAGCCTAGACGATTTTTGTTTGAAAAACTGCTCCTTTAAACTGGGTCAGCCTTGAACAAAGAAATAAAAAGATAAATCACCACTGACATCAAACTTTGGAAATATAGACAGCTAAAGAGACAGAGACAGAGAGAGACAGAAAGATAATCTTCCAAACAGAGGATACAGTGCCCAGCTATTTTCTCTTTTCAGGAGTTTTGCACTGCTCTCCTGATCTGGTTTTATCTCCTGAGGTCCTGTCTTCTTGCTGATTCTCCTCTTACAAGTACACTTTACTCATAAATATTAATTGATCATTGCAGCACAGTTCTTGGTACTAAGGATATAGCCATAAGCACACACGTACACACAAGGTCTCTGATATTATGCTCCTTATATTGTGTGGAGAGACAGACAACGAAGAAAAACTAAGTAAGCACATATATAAAATAAAATTGGTAAGTGATGACAAATATATAAAACATAAAATGGGGCAAATGACCCCAGAATGACTGTGATAGGGGAGAGAACAAGTGGTTTTATAATGTAGGGGTCAAGTAAAATGCTTTTTCTTCTTTGACTTTTTTAAGATTTCAACTTTTGTGTTGGGTTGGCATTCACTGTGCTTAGGCTACTACTTTTTATGTCTTATGTATTCAAGAAAAGAGTTATTAAAGAATATATGTAATCAGCTCACTAAATGCATATTTTCATGTTCTCCCTATCTTATTTTTGTACGCTTCCTGAGCAGTCCTGGCATTCAACGAAGAGTGAACTTTAAAATATACATTATGTTCACTGGTTGAATGAAAATCCTTTTAAGCATTTTGACTTTTTTTTTCTCACATAGCCTAAATAAAGGCATAAATGATGAAAAGGCAATTTAAAACAAAAGATATTACAAACTGTACTACGACACAGGAAATGTTTCCTAAGTGAGCTTAGCATTTGGGAACAGTATTGAGTTGATGCTTTTACTCTCTAAAGCTGTACATCAATATCTGCTGGAGGGTGTGGATGTTCTACTCAAGAAGAAATTAGCACAGACATCCAAAAACATGCGACCATAGCACAGAAATGTGGAAACATAAAAGATCATTTTATGTTTCCGAAAAAACAATTCCTGCATTTTAAACAGGCATAAAGTTTCGAATCCACCAAAACCCAAAGGTTGTTTTGTATGTTTATTATATCTAATCTACAGTAACGTACTAGTTGGGGAGAACAGATTAGTTTCCTGTGTGAGCAATAGTGAAGCCCTTGCTCTGAAATACCACTCCAGCTCACCCAGCCCCTCCTAACCACGGATTCTCGCCTTTCCTCCAAACAATACCTATAACAACATCTTTTTGATGGCATAAGTCTGGCACATAAAAAAGACCATTTGTTGAAGAGTTTGTACTCTCATGCAAACAGCCTGTGCTCAGCAACTGTAACTCTAAAGTGTAACTCCTCCATGACTCTTAGTTGTTTAGACTTCCATGTATCAATTTTCTCATTCATGAGAAATAAAAGCAGTAGCTAACGTCAGAGTGTTGTGAAGATTAAATTAGTTAATGTATATTCAGGGCATGGAACAATGATAGGCACAAAAAATAAAAAATTTCCATATAAATACATTATTATTATCAGCATCATTATCATGCTTATTTAATGGGCTTCTATCATCCTTGCTCTATTTTATTTCTCAATGTAATCAGAACTCAGGTGGAAGAAATTGCAGCATTATCAGATGCTGATATTTGGAGCCAAGAATGGAACGAGAAAACTGTAAAATGAGATGAGAAGTGAAAAATTAGGCCTCAAGAAAACAATGAGAGGCTTTTAGTAGGCCTGGGGAACATGTAATCAAAGATGATGACCTTGGCTTTGTGGAAAGATACTATGACATAGGATGTGGCTACATTATTTGGACAAAGCTTGTGGAGGTGATGGAATTCCAGTTGAACTGTTTCAAATCCTGAAAGATGATGCTGTGAAAGTGCTGCACTCAATCTGCCAGCAAATTTGGAAAACTCAGCAGTGGCCACAGGACTGCAAAAGGTCAGTTTTCATTCCAATCCCAAAGAAAGGCAATGCCAAAGAATGCTCCAACTACCACACAATTGCACTTATCTCACATGCTAGTAAAGTAATGCTCAAAATCCTCCAAGCCAGGCTTCAGCAATACATGAACCGTGAACTTCCTGATGTTCAAGCTGGCTTTAGAAAAGGCAGAGGAACCAGAGATCAAATTGCCAACATCTGCTGGATCATGGAAAAAGCAAGAGAGTTCCAGAAAAACATCTACTTCTGCTTTATTGACTATGCCAAAGCCTTTGACTGTGTGGATCACCTTAAGCTGTGGAAAATTCTGAAAGAGATGGGAATAGCAGACCACCTAACCTGCCTCTTGAGAAATCTGTATGCAGGTCAGGAAGCAACAGTTAGAACTGGACATGGAACAACAGACTGGTTCCAAATAGGAAAAGGAGTACATCAAGGCTGTATATTGTCACCCTGCTTATTTAACTTCTATGCAGAGTACATCATGAGAAACGCTGGAGTGGAAGAAACACAAGCTGGAATCAAGATTGCCGGGAGAAATATCAATAACCTCAGATATGCAGATGACACCACCCTTATGGCAGAAAGTGAAGAGGAACTAAAAAGCCTCTTGATGAAAGTGAAAGANTGAGAAACGCTGGACTGGAAGAAACACAAGCTGGAATCAAGATTGCCGGGAGAAATATCAATAACCTCAGATATGCAGATGACACCACCCTCATGGCAGAAAGTGAAGAGGAACTAAAAAGCCTCTTGATGAAAGTGAAAGAGGAAAGTGAAAAAGGTGGCTTAAAGCTCAACATACAGAAAATATAGATCATGGCATCCAGTCCCATCACTTCATGGGAAATAGATGGGGAAACAGTGGAAACAGTGTCAGACTTTATTTTTTGGGGTTCCAAAATCACTGCAGATGGTGATTGCAGCCAACCTAGATAGCATATTCAAAAGCAGAGACATTACTTTGCCGACTAAGGTCCGTCTAGTCAAGGCTATGGTTTTTCCAGTGGTCATGTATGGATGTGAGAGTTGGACTGTGAAGAAGGCTGAACGCCAATTGATGCCTTTGAACTGTGGTGTTGGAGAAGACTCTTGAGAGTCCCTTGGACTGCAAGGAGATCCAACCAGTCCATTCTGAAGGAGATCAGCCCTGCAATTTCTTTGGAAGGACTGGTGCTAAAGCTGAAACTCCAGTACTTTGGCCACCTCACATGAAGAGTTGACTCATTGGAAAAGACTTTGATGCTGGGAGGGATTGGGGGCAGGAGGAGAAGGGGACGACCGAGGATGGGATGGCTGGATGGCATCACTGACTCGATGGATGTGAATCTGAGTGAACTCCGGGAGTTGGTGATGGACAGGGAGGCCTGGCGTGCTGCGATTCATGTTGTCGCAAAGAGTTGGACACGACTGAGCGACTGAACTGAACTGAATAAGATGATTATACTACTACTTAAAACATGTTTTAATGGCTACATAGAAATACTACATAGAAATTTCAGAAACTAAAGCCATGATATCTATTATTCTACCAGAAGATAGAATTATTTATGAGTCACCAAGCTTATTTCTCTATTTCATGCTTTTAATGAGCTCAAAGGTTGGAAACAATGTGGATATGTACTGTAACATATCAAAGATAGTTTAATGATAAATTTGTTCATTAAAAATGTTCAGATTAAAAATAAAAGATGCAAGAAGGCGGCACTTATAGTTTATCAATTTAAGTTTGGGTAGTGAGTTTCTTTTTTTTAATTCTCACTTCTTAGTTCTTTACAACTATTTAAATAAGGATGTTATTTTTGTAATTCAAAAAAAGATTAAACACTATGTGTTGGTCAAAATTAAAATATATATGGTGGTAAAACTAATTTAGATATATTTATTTGCCACATGCATCTATTACACAAGGTGTTCTTTGTAGAATCAATAGGTCTAGTTGCAGTTCGTTATTCAATCTACTTAATATAACTAGTATTCTAAATGTAGTGGAGTTACAGAATAAAACATTTAATGTACTCTTTTATGTTTTTTGTTTTCTTTCCTGTTTGCCTAGAACTGTGAAAAATTAAAGTTCTGGGGTTTTCATGGCCCATATAATGTAGAATTGGCACTTAATATTTTCTGATTTCTTCTTGATTGAACATAAACTTAACTATGACGACACTTTATATGTTAACAGTGAAAGACCAATAATTCAGTTTCTGTCTTTTTTAATAGTAGATGACACATATTTAAGCTCTTGATTTGTCCCAAACTGAAGCTGCAGAAAGGACATCTGTAACCCACAGCATCCAATGATACAATTGAGGACTTGTTCTAAGTTAAAAAAAAAAAAAAGTTGCACTTTGTATTATAGGTTAAAATTAAGACAATATCAAATTACAGTTTTTCTCATCTTATTTTGTACACTATCATTACAATTTTGGTTTAAAAAAGAAGGATAAAGAAAGAAAAAAGTGTACAGAGAAAAGGCTGCAGGAGAGAAAATACTTGTGTGGAGCTGGATCATCAGTTTTGCAACCTGGTTGGTCACAGGAAGTGCCATGTTTAGGAAGGCCCTACTGTTGGTTTAATGATTTGTTATTGCCATTTTGAAATCCTTAATATTTGGACAAAACATTTTCATTTTGTACTTTGGCTCACGAATTATGGAGCCAGTCCTGCATTTAGGTTCAAAGTTTCGTTTTCTCTCTACAAATGGGAGGTCCTTGGAAATAGGGGTGGGGGCCCTTATAAATGTCCTGTGATACCTCTCAATCTAATACATACAAATTTTTCTTGGATTAATGGGTTGTAAGTGGGCTGAACATGTTACAGTGTTCTCTCATGATATTAAGCAAGATAACTTATTGAGATCATGGGCTCTATGCAGAGAGGAAGGGAGAATTACATTGTGTCAAAATTTATTTTTAATAATTGATTCATCTGAAGATCCCTCATCTAAATTCTCTGTTAGAAATCAGGTCTGCCTGAAAGTTAAAAAAAAAAGAAAGAAAGTTTGCATTACAAATTCATTAAGGAGCGATCTGGATATCAAACAATGACTAGTAGAAATTATGTATCTATAATTCATACCCCTGGAGAATGCATTATTTTGCTGCTTAGTCATCTAAGTGTGATTAAATCAGGACAGTTATGTGTAATAACCAAATGTATTCATCATTTGAATACATCTATAGTTTTAAGAAGGGTGCAAGGTAATTTCCCTTGATTGCAAATTGATTTGTTTGGTGAGAGCAAATTATTTGAAGTGTCTTGAGAATCATTTATACTATATTGTGGGGCCAAAGTTGCTAATTTCACAATTTACATGTATTGTCAATATACTTTTGGAGTACAACATGCATATAAAAATGTACAGATCATAAGTAAAATCCTAATGCATTTTCGAAAAATGAAAACATACAGAGAAAAAAGAATATTACAACTAACCCAGAAGCCCCCTTTTCCTCCTTCTCATCATTAACCCCCAAGCAGGGGCAACTTCTATCCTGACTTCTAATAGTATATATCTATTTGCTAAAAGTGAAACTTATAATTGAAAGCATATATATACTCTTGTGACTGAATTCCTTTGTTCTGTGTATTCTCATTCATGTTGTCTTAAGTGGCAATAGTTCATCCCAATTTTATTGTTCAGTAATAATCTACTGTGTGAATATACGGGTTCCCTGGTAGCTCAGCTGGTAAAGAATCTGCCTCC
Organism: Cephalophus harveyi; assembly: GCA_006410635.1. Classification (NCBI taxonomy): domain Eukaryota; kingdom Metazoa; phylum Chordata; class Mammalia; order Artiodactyla; family Bovidae; genus Cephalophus; species Cephalophus harveyi. The sequence goes on from SJYT01011626.1 coordinate 470,820, forward strand.
AACACAGGAGACCCCAGTTTGATTCCTGGGTTGGAAAGATCTGCTGAAGAAGGGATAGGATACCCACTCCAGTATTCTTGGGCTGCCCTGAATCTGTTTATCCATAATAGTTTAGATAGATAATTTAGTTCTCTCTCCTGGAATTAGTGTTAATATATTGGTGTATATACACTACGTTCCCATATTAATGAACAAGTAAAAGATTACTTGAACAGTACTTTAAATAGAGAAAATTGTCTTTTGGAGAAATATAATAAGCTTATTTTCATGTGCAGTGGGTTCTTGATATTTTCAGGATCAGAATAGCCATAGTAGCACACCATTTTACCAATTAAAAGAATGCCATTCAGGTTTCTTCTTAGTACAGCATCTAAAATACTTATATTATAGAGGATTTCAGAACTTTCCACAGTCTGATGTGTTTATTAGTATAAGGCTGGACAATATTTTTTATTGTGGTATAGCACTATCTCTTCATGTCTTTAAATACATTCTGAAAGAAAGTTGAAAACAAACGTTATTCTGATCCGAATCTTTGTTCCAGGTATTCTAAACGTGAAGCATTTAAGCATAACCTCTTTCATGTATAGATAAAATAACATACTTAGGGTTTTGACACAGCTCTCTGGACTTTTGCAGTAATGTGTGTTGTATTGATAGTTATTCAGAAAAATCAATACTTCTTTGAGAGCACCCTATTGTGTCCATTATTTAATGCATTTAATAACACATTAAATGATCTGATATTTAGCCTCAAGTATTTTCTTTTACCAATTCTCTCATAAATAAATAAATTAGCAAACTAGATAACAGAATAGTGAATAATATTTTCATTCCTCAGATAATCATCATTTTTCAAGCCAATATTTCATATTATTTTTTTCTTACATCCACCAAAATCTCTTTAGAGATTTAGGAAGAAATAAATGATGACAGTCTTCCCCCAGGGTGCCCTGCTTCCTACTTTAATGCATTTTCTGTTGGGGTTCTCATTGATGGATTAAGTCAATCATTTGGTATTTTAAATTTATTTGAAAAAATAATATCTGAGATCATGCTTTGTGGAAGTTCTCCTAGAGACACAAAGATTCTCTAAATGATTTATTCATTAATGTAATAATATTTTTGGAAGTTTAAAATTGTATCAAGCTGCATTAGTGATGGTTCAACCATAACACTAACATCTATAAATAATCAGAGTTGTATTACCGAGATTTAACTATACTTAGTAGTGGAATCTGGTTTAAAGTTTATACTAGGCTGTTTTTCTAGGTCTGGTACTGAGCAGGCTATCAGGAATAGGAATTGTACGTAAAGCACAAGCTGGGAACTTTCAGTTCAGTTCAGTTTAGTTCAGTTGCTCAGTCATGTATGACTCTCTGCGACCTCATGAACCGCAGCACACCAGGCTCCTGTCCTTCATGTCTATCAAATCAGTGATGCCATCCATTTCATCCTCTGTCATCCCCTTCTCCTCCCACCTTCAATCTTTCCCAAATTCAGGGTCTTTTCCAATGAGCCAGCTCTTCGCATCAGGTGGCCGAAGTATTGGAGTTTCAGCCTCAACATCATTCCTTCCAATGAATACCCAGGACTGATCTCCTTTAGGATGAACTGGTTGGATCTCCTTGCAGTCCAAGGGACTCTCAAGAGTCTTCTCCAATACCACAGCTCAAAAGCATCAATTCTTTGGTGCTCAGCTTTCTTCACAGTCCAACTTTCACATCCATACATAACCACTGGAAAAACCATAGTCTTTACTAGACGGACCTTTGTTGGCAAAGTAACGTCTCTGATTTTTAATATGCTGTCTAGGTTGGTCATAACTTTCCTTCCAAGACTATTCTGAAAAGTATAAGGACAAATTGGAAACTTTGAAGTCATGTCCCCTCATTCAAGCTTCTCATATTGGTAACCAGAGTGCCCTAGAGGATAGGTTGATTACTATTAATAATACATGGCCCAGAAGTCACAAGCTAAAGATATGGGAGGAATTGCAGGAACTGTGGACCTAACTGCTTCTCTTGGCCAACAAGCAGAGGTGCAGATACATGACAGTGACCTGTAGTAGCGCCTTTGGATCTGCATTTACCTTTCATGTAAATCTTTGTCTGTAACTAATACCTTTAATGACAGACTGGCCATACATTACCCTATCCAAGTCTCAGCGTTTGAATATTCTGGATGAATTTGAAAGGAATATATTTAGTAGATCCTATTTTTCCATCTCTAAAGATTATAGTTTCTATATTCTTTTGATGTTCATCTTGGAATTGCTTTGCACTTGCATTTATTGTTTTTCAGTTGCTCAGTCGTATCCAACTCCTTGTGATCCCATGGGCTGCAGCACGCCAAACTTTCTTGTCCTTCACTATCTCCTGGTGTTTGCTCAAACTCATGTCCATTGTCAGTGATGCCATCCAACCATCTCATTCTCTGTTGCCCGCTTCTCCTCCGACCTTCAATCTTTCCTAACATCAGGGGCTTTTCCAATGAGTCAGTTCTTCACATCAATGACCAAAGTATTGAAGCTTCAGCTTCAGCCTCAGTCCTTCAGTGAATATTCAGGGTTGATTTCCTTTAGGATTGACTGGTTTGATCTTGCTGTCAAGGCACTCTCAAGAGTCTCTTCTAATACCACCTTTTGAAACCATCAATTTTTTGGCACTCAGCTTTGTTTATGTTCCAAATCTCATATGCATGACTACTAGAAAAAACATAGCTTTGACTATACGGACCTTTGTCAGCAAAGTAATGTCCCTGCTTTTTAATATGCTGTCTAGGTTTGTCATACATTTCAACCACAGAGAAAGAGTCCATTTCACCGCTGCAGTCACCATCCTCAGTGATTTTGGAGCCCAAAAAAATAGTCTGCCACTGTTTCCATTGTTTCCCCATCTATTTTGCCATGAAGTGATAGGACCAGATGCCATGATCTTAGTTTTTTGAATGTTGAGTATTAACCCAGCTTTTTCACTCTCCTCTTTCATTTTCATCAAGAGGCCCTTTAGTTCCTCTTTGCTTTCTGCCATAAGGGTGGTGTCATCTGCATATCTGAGGTTATTGATATTTCTTCTGGCAATCTTGATTTCAGCTTGTGCCTCATGCAGCCTGGCATTTCACATGATGTACTCTGTATATAAGTTAAATAAGCAGGGTAACAATATATGGCCTTGACTTAACTCTTTTTCCAGTTTGGAACCAGTCCATTCCATATTTGGTTCTAACTGTTGTTTCTTTTCTGCATAGAGGTTTCTCAGGAGGTAAGTAAGGCAGTTGGTATTCCCATCTCTTCAAGAATTTTCCAGATTTTTGTGATGATCCACACATTTAAAGGCTTTAGCCAAATTAAATACTAGTTTCCTATCATGATTGAAAAAGTATTTGGTATGATTTCAATCTTCGCACTTGTATTTTGGCTTAGCATATCCCCTGTACAGAAAATGTTCAGTGTGTGCTTGAAAATAGTGTATCTTATGCTGTTGTTGAATGAAGTATCACTTCACACTGATCAGGATGGTCATCATTAAAAAGTCTCCAAATAAAAAGTACTGGAGAGGGTGTGAAGAAAAGGGAATTCATCTACACTGTTGGTGGGAATGCAAATTGGTGCAGTCACTATGGACAACTGTTTGAAGGTTCCTAAAAAAAGAATCAAAAATAGAGCTATAATAAAACTTTATTGAATTAAATATGTAAATCACCTAATTGATCTCTGAAGAAGTAGAGAAGGTTATAGAATCACTTTACCATTAAAATCATTAACTCAGCATTTTCTTTAACAAAAAAGCGTTCAAGTACATTACAACCTGCTCCTTCCCTATATTTTTGTAAGAAATCCTTTAGCTTTACTAATTTCCTGTGATTTAAAAACAAGAAAAGTATGCTATTTAAAGGATTATTTACTGAATCTTCAATTTAACCTGAAGATTAACCATTGCAGTTTTACTTAAAAATTAAAAAATGAATCTAAATTTATTTAAAAATAGAATATGATGGAGATAGTCTTCTTGAAATGTACCAAGCTTCTTTAAAGAAAAATGCGTGACCTCTCTTAAGGCACAAATTATAAACAGTGAGTCACAATACACTAATGTTATTGACAGAAAAGTTTGCTATTATCCTTTTTCATTATTCTGCATAAAAGAGCACATATGATCTTTGACTTCAGAATATGCTTCTTAGCTCATTTCTGAATCAGGAATTAATATATTGTTAATTTTTCTTTTTATCAGTGCTTCTTGAAGAAAAAACAAAGGTACAGTAGAAATGAAGGAAGACTATTCCTCTGACTTTAAAAAAAAAATCAAAACTGTAGCCATTAGACTCCTATCATTTTTCAAATATTTTTTGAGGACCAGTTATAGATTCAATAGTATATGAAATGCTGTTGAAATTCATGGTATAATATTGATTGACTCTCTGATGGGAGCAAAAGATTAGTATATTCACCTAAGTATTTACCTAGACAGAACTACAGTTCTGTGAAAATTAGATAGCTATTGATTTATAAAACCCATTATCTGCATGTATATTAAATTTTTCTATGCTTATTGCCCCCAAATTTACAGTGTTTCAAAGTCTTTTTCCCTTCTCATCTAAAAATACATCATGGATTAGCTTCAAAATGAGATTGAAATGCATTCTAATTGTCATGATTGCCCATTTTGTTGATAACAGTTAAATTGACTTATTTCTTTCAAGCTCATGTAATAGAGTAAGTATATTTCTTTCTGAAATGGCATATGTTTATTTCCAAGTATAATTTGGAGAAGGGAACCCTTAGAATCCAGAGAGGAAATTGTTAATATTATGTATTATATTCTTAGGGTCATATATACACAGGGCAGATGAGAACTAATTATGTCAAAGAAGAGCTTTTCCCTATGGACCTGACACAATAATGGAACATATGATTTCTTTCCAAAAATATCTAGCCCTAGAGATTTAGTAGAATCTGTTTTTGTTAAAAGATTTGAAAAAGTGACAGAGAGGACAAAAAACTTGGGGCTAAATTTTGTGTATTTCAAAGTCCACTGCACCTTTTAAGGTAGCAGAAGTTTGATACAAGGTAAAAATTTTGCTATATAGGAATCAAAACACAGAATAAATTATAATAGGACATCAAACCAAGTACATAATTGAAAGTGAACAAAAAATAAAAACAATACTTTAAAGTAAAAGCCTATTTAGCTAGTAACATGTAGGCTAAATCAAGAGAATTTGGATTCCTTCACTAAATAGCCAACTAATCTCAATATATCCATTATGAAATTAGCTTCTTATTTTGAAATATGCATTTTGGTATAAAAATTAGAATCTAGCCCAAACATCCAAAATTAAAATATATGAACTATTGTTTATGCCTTAGTTTCTCATCTACAAAGTGAGGATGAGAATGTTATCTATTTATATTGTTGTTTGAGAATGAAATAAAATATTGACTGCAATGTATTATAACATTATATAATTTCTTGCATATAAGTTGAATGAATGCTATTATTATATATGAATATAATTATAGTACTCATACTCAGTCACTCAGTAGTGTTCTACTCTCTTGCAATCCCATAGACTATAGTCCTACAGACTCCTCTGCCCATGGGATTTCCAAGACAAGGGTACAAGAGTAAGTTGCCATTTCCTTCTCCAGGGGATCTTCCCAACCCAGGGATGGAGCCCTATTCTTTTGCATGTGCTGCATTGGCAGACAGATTCTTTGCTGTCTGTGCCAACTTAGAAGCCAAATATAATTTTTACCTTTGTGTGATTAAGCTCTGATGTATTTCTGTAAATGCTACTAAAAAAATAATTTTTAAATTAATGTAAATAGATAAGCCCACTGGTACTACTCTCTTTTACATCCTTTCCATTAAAATATACACATTAGAAATACTAATTTTTACAAAGCTGTATAGACAAGGATATAATAGATTTACGATGTGTGTATTAATGTGTGTAATTCTTTTGTGCTCCTAAACCTATGATCTGAAGTTTTCATTATTTAGATTTACCAGATGGTTAATTTAATTTGTTGATTTATTTTAAGATTTTCTTTCACCTACAACAGTATATATGCCTATGTATCTTGATGACTCCATGTCCCTAAAAGATGATAAACAGCTGAACGTCTCCACGAGCAATGTCAGACAAAAAAACTAAGGTTAGACACTAAAGATTAATTTCAAATTATATCAACAATAGCTCCTCAAAGTCTATGTATATCTATGAGCTGTGAGCTACAGAAGAAAGTATGAAACCACATGAAAAAGTCACTGCTGCTACTGCTAAGTCACTTCAGTCGTGTCCGACTCTGTGCGACCCCACAGACGGCAGCCCACCAGGGTCCCCCATCCCTGGGATTCTCCAGGCAAGAATACTGGAGTGGGTTGCCATTTCCTTCTCCAGAAAAAGTCACTAGTAGAAAGAAAAGAAGCAAGGTATTGTCAATACTTCTTTCTACCTGCATCTCCCTTACCGCAAATACTGCCAATGCAAATGCAATCTATAGTTTTAAAATATGATGTTTATAATAATAAGCAGATTCAAATATATTTTCAGGTAGGCAGAATTTCAATAAACAACTAAATGTAATATACTATGCTGACAGCAGAGGCTTCTCCATTTCTTGAAATGATAAGATAAAAAAGGAAGAACACCACTTGGCATTTTCTGTTGCCTAAGGCAAAAGAGAGCTATGTAGCCTATTTCAAGATATATAACCATTTCTGACAATCCCACATTTTAATTTTCTGTGTAGAAAAATGCATATTTTTTGTAATATATCTTCAATATTGTGTACTTTGTACGTTCTTTAAATCAAAGATGCATAACCCCAAAGTTCTAACTTAAACAGAAATTACGTTTACAATGAAAATACAAAACTTAATAATTACACTTCTAGAACTATGACGCAAGTCCAATTTAATAAACTTGTACTAAGAAACACTGCATGCAGTATTGTATTTTAGAAGCTAGAAATAAAAGTATGAATAAAATATTTCCTCAGTTCTTAAGAATCTAGTAGAAGAGACTGGATTTAATATATAAAGAAAATGCATGGTACACATTCTGGACAGAAAAACACTGAGAGGGAGCTGGCCCATACTAATCAAAGATATCATAAAAGAAAAAGAGAAAATTATGTGGTGTTTGACTGTATGAAAAAGATTGGAGTGGCCATATGATGTACTGTTTAAAGTAAGGATTTTGCTTTTAGATATTAAAAACATTAAAATAATTAAAATTTTTCTAATTTTCAAACTCATATTTATGTACCAATGAATTAATTCTATTAGGAGAAATAATCCTTTTCAAATAATATTGCTTATATAAAGTTGGTCTTGAAATAAAACAAATATTAGTAACATGACAACTATAGAAATTTAATGTTACTTTTCTGAATATTAAAAATCACACAAACAGAATGTCTATTCTTCATGTTTTCATGCATTTTTTTCAGTTCTAAGTCATTTCTTTCTCTAAATTTATCTCAGAATTCTGTATTGACATCATAAAAATGTACTTTACTTTCCATATGATCTTCTAGTTTTAGTGTTCCTGTGCCCTTATCCAGGGCTTCACAAGCAGCACATTGGTAAACAATCCACTGTTATATTTTAAATGGATAATCAACAAAGTCTTTCTGTATGTCACATGGAACTCTGCTCAATGTTATGTGGAAACCTGGTTAGGAGGGGAGTTTAGGAGAGAATGAATACATGCATATGTATGGCTGAGTCCATTTGCTGTTCACCAAAACCTAAAACAACATTGTGAATCAACTATACCTCAATACAAAATAAAAGGTTAAATATATATATTATATTATAATTAAATATTATGTATGTATTTATATATTTATATGTATATATTTTTATTGAAATATGATTTATTCACAGTATTGTTTTAGGTTTAGGTGGACAGCAAAGAAATTTGTGTGTATATATATATATGTATGTATTATATTTCAGAAACTGTCCAATTATATATTATTTTAAGATATAAAGTTTCTTGTCCTGTATATCAAATCCTTGTTGGTTATCTATTTTATATACAATAGTATGTAAATGTTAATCCCATACTCCTAATTTTTCCCTCTCACCTTACCCCTTTTATAATCATAAATTTGTATCATATGTCTATGAGCATTTCTCCCTGTGATATGTATTTGTAAGTTCAAACTCATCATGCAAAATTTATCTATTTGTAATCATTTAAATTGTATACTAAAATTAAATGCTACAAAACCATAGGTTCTCTCAGTTTCATTCCACTCTAATACAGAATATACATTTTCAGTTAAAAATAGAAGCTTTATTAAAAGACACTTCCCAAGCTCAATTTTATGTGTTATAATATCTGATTTCTACCTGCTCCAGTATTTTGGCTTGGAGAATTCCATGAACTGTATAGTCCATGGGGTCGCAAAGAGTCAGTCATGACTGAGTAACTTTCACTTTCACTCCAATTTGCTATTATAGGGATACATTTTAATTCTGTCCTATTTCATAGCTTTATTTACAATAATGATAATTTACTTATAGCTTCTAAGTCAGAAAATGTTTGTCATCTATCCATTTAATACTTTGAGAAATTTGCAATTTATTTTGAACAAGAGTCTATATTCAAAAATATGGAGAACATAATGACCTCAAATACTGAATACTCTTATTATATATGATTGCTGGATTTAGAAGGTGGAAAGACACTCAGTTAATTTCAAATTTTAATTATGTTTTTAATTATGCCATATTTGATTCATTTGTAATAAACTAACATTTATTTGATTTTTTTACCTGAAATTGAGATTTAACTGTGCATCCTGTACATTTTTTCACCCTAATTGCAAGACACTTATTTGATTTATATGGTAATTCTTTAGAGGTTCAGGGCTTCCCTGGTGGCTCAGAGGTTAAAGCGTCTGCCTCCAATGCGGGAGACCCGGGTTCGATCCCTGGGTTGGGAAGATCCCCTGGAGAAGGAAATGGCAATCCACTCCAGTATTCTTGCCTGGAGAATCCCACGGATGGAGAAGCCTAGTAGGTTACAGTCCACGGGGTCGCAAAGAGTCGGACACGACTGAGCGACTTCACCTCACCTCACCTCACTTAGAGGTTCAGACATTTTTCAAATCCCTTTGAAGATGAATAGAAAAAAGACATAGTGCACATTGGCTGTGCTGATTTGCTTCTTGAAATACTTTTAATAATTTTTATAGAAATTTACTACAGAGATCCCTTATTTTATTTTTCATACTGTTTTATGTTTTTCATAAGTTGAAGGTTTGTGGCAACACTACTTCAAGCATGTCTCATCAGTACTAGTTCTGTTCAATAGCATTCATTTACTTCCTACTTCCCTGTCATGTTTTGGTAATTCTTGTAATATTTCAATTATTATGTTCAATATGGTGATCTCTGATCAGGAATATTTGACATTACTCTTGTGATTAGTTTGAGGGGCCATGAACCACACTTTTGTAAGATGGTGAAGTTAATAAATGTGTGTGTTCTGCCTGTTCCACCAAGTTCAGCCGATCAGCTGTCCCCCATCTCTCTCCCTCTCCTGGTGCACCTTCTATTCCCTAAGACATAACAATACTATAATTAGGCCACATGTGGACTGTAATAATATTAGGCATTATCCTTGACTGAAAGGAAACAAACAAACAAAATTAAAACAAGGAAACATAAAAACCTTCTAAATCTTCCACCTACATCCACATTTTTAAATTTTTTTAAAAAAATAATAAAATTAACTTGAATTCTTTGTGAGTTTCTAATTACAATTATATACAAGTAGTTCAGTACAGTTCAGTCACTCCGTCCTGTCCGACTCTTTGCGACCCCATGAGTGGCAGCACGCCAGGCCTCCCTGTCCATCACCATCTCCCAGAGTTCACTCAGACTCACATCCATTGAGTCCATGATGCCATCCAGCCATCTCATCCTCGGTCGTCCCCTTCTCCTGCGCCCAATCCCTCCCAGCATCAGAGTCTTTATCCAATGATGCAACCCTTCGCATGAGGTGGCCAAATTACCAGAGTTTCAGCTTTACCATCATTCCTTCCAAAGAAACCCCAGGGCCGATCTCCTTCAGAATGGACTGGTTGGATCTCCTTGCAGTCCAAGGGACTCTCAAGAGTCTTCTCCAACACCACAGTTCAAAAGCATCATTTCTTCGGTGCTCAACCTTCTTCACAGTCCAACTCTCACATGCATACATGACCACAGGAAAAACCATAGCCTTGACTAGACGGACAAGTGTCGGCAAAGTAATGTCTCTGCTTTTGAATATACTATCTAGGTCGGTCATAACTTTTCTTCCAAGGATTAAGCGTCTTTTAATTTCATGGCTACAATCACCATCTGCAGTGATTCTGGAGATCAAAAAAATAAAGTCTGACACTGTTTCCACTGTTTCCCCATCTATTTCCATGAAGTCATGGGACCGGATGCCGTGATCTTCGTTTTCTGAATGTTGAGCTTTAAGCCAATTTTATTGCTCTCCTCTTTCACTTTCATCAAGAGGCTTTTTATTTCCTCTTAACTTTCTGCCATAAGGGTGGTGTCATCTGCATATCTGAGGTTATTGATATTTCTCCCGGCAATCTTGATTCCAGCTTGTGTTTCTTCCAGTCCAGCGTTTCTCATGATGTACTCTGCATAGAAGTTAAATAAGCAGG
>SJYT01011626.1:481562-492918 GCA_006410635.1 Cephalophus harveyi
ATCTAGGCCCTTAAATCTATTCCTCACTTCCACTGTATAATCATAAGGGATTTGATTTAGGTCATACCTGAATGGTCTAGTGGTTTTCCCTACTTTCTTCAATTTGAGTCTGAATTTGGCAATAAGGAGTTCATGATCTGAGCCACAGTCAGCTCCTGGTCTTGTTTTTGTTGACTGTATAGAGCTTCTCCATCTTTGGCTGCATAGAATATAATCAATCTGATTTCGGTGTTGACCATCTGGTGATGTCCATGTGTAGAGTCTTCTCTTGTGTTGTTGGAAGAGGGTGTTTGCTATGACCAGTGCATTTTCTTGGCAAAACTCTATTAGTCTTTGCCCTGCTTCATTCTGCATTCCAAGGCCAAATTTGCCTTTACTCCAGGTATTTCTTGACTTCCTACTTTTGCATTCCAGTACCCTATAATGTACAAGTAGAGGCATTATATTTTTTGTGAATTTCTGCTTTCGATGAAACTGGAACATTAAAGATGAGCAGAAAGTTTTAGTATGTTTATAAAAAACCATGAGATAAAAAGTGGGTATAATCATTTTAAAGTGATGTTTGGAAAGTACTAAGAGAGTGATATACACCGGAGGTATTTATGTTTGTAATTGGTACAGCCAGATTGCAGCACGTGGCTCAAACGGTAAAGCACCTGCCTACAATGTGGGAGACCCAGGTTCGATCCCTGTGTTGGGAAGTTCCCCTGGCGAAGGAAATGGCAATCCACTCCAGTATCCTTGCCTGGAAAATCCCATGGATGGTGGAGCCCAGGAGACTACAGTCCATGGGGTAGCAAAGATTCGGACACACTGAGCGACTTCACTTTGGTACCACTACTTTGTCAAATAAAAACAAAGCCAGATAAGCTGAGCCTTTATACAGAAAGACTAGTGAATAGGATGAATGCTCCCATCTCAGGAACTGCAAGTGTCTCAAAATCAAACTGAAAAAATGCTTTTTTTTTTCCCCCCTTCATAGATAAGAAATAATAAAGGGAAATTGAACAAAGGAGAGAGCCTAAGCCAAATGCATAATCAGCATGGTTTGACAGGAAATGTGTCTCACTGTAGTCAGTCAATTCTGGGGATAAGTTCATGTGAAGACACTTTCCTTACTTTAGTGCTTGCTCAGATTGGGCGTGACCTAAAGTTTAGGGACCTGTGGGCAGGAGAGAAAATTGACTTAATTTTGGTCAACTGTGGACATATGGTCAATATTAAGACTAATCACTTTTTACATATATGCTAATTCATGAGCAGATTTGTGATTTATACTTTTCACCTTGGCAAGTTACTCTTTACCATTTTTATTTAGAACTTTATTGAACAATGTATTCATCATTTGATTCTACTAACTTATGCAATTTTTCAAGCAATTTCATAACTCCATCTTCCCGAAGTTTTTTATTTCTGATAAATATTTTGGTGGTTTCCAGTTTAAGGCTTTTGGTAATAGTACTATTGTCGGTTCACATATGCATATTATTTTCACATATGTATACATTTCTGTTGATTCTATACATACTCATAGGTGTGCTTGTGTTCAACATTCATAGATGGTTCATAGGTGTGCTTGGGTTCAACATTCATAGATGCTGTGAAATCACAGTACCAAGCAGATGTACTAATTTACTTTCCCACTAGCAGTGGATTAGTGATTCAGTTCAACATCTTGGCAGCAAATGGTAATTTCATTTTATTTATTTTCACTTCATTTTTTCATCAGGTTTATGGAAGTATAATCACCAACAGTAATAGTCTCTGAGTTTTGACAAACATATATAGTCATGCAGTTGCTACCACAATCAAGATAAAAAGTATATCCATCACACCAAAAGGTTCCTTCAGGTCCCTGGAAGTTAATCCCATCTCCCTTTCCCATCAATTTATGACTAATCTACTTTCTATCCCTATTGTTTACTGTTGCCAGAAAGTCAGGTACATTAAATTCTACAGTGTATAGTCTTTTGAACAGTTATATCTGCATAGCATAGTGTTTCTGGGATTCATCCTGAATGTGTCAGTAGTACATTCCTGTATGTATTCTACTTTATGGGTATACCATAGCATGGTTATCCATTCTTCATTTAATGCAAATTTTGGACTGTTTAATTTGAACAACCATAAATTAAAGTCTACAAGTATCCTTATACATGTTTTGTGGATATATATTTATATATTTTTTGTTCTCTTGAGTAAATATCTGGGTACTGTATTCTGATTCTTAAAGCAAGGGTATGTTTAACTTGATTAGAAACTGCCAAACTTTTTTCCCAAAATAGCTATATTATTTTTTAAGTTTATACCATGTCAGTCATGACAGTGATAATTGACAGTTAACAATTCTCACTAAAACACGGCATTGGTAGTTAAATCAATATTACATATTCTCTTCTATGTTTAGTAGTGTTGCACTGTTGTTTTTGTTGTTTTATTTGGTTTACTCCAAAGGCAAAAGTTGTTGAGCAACTGCAACTTTTAAAGTATTTATTTGCATCTTCATGCTCTCTTTGGTGGGCTGTCTCTTCAGATCTTTTGTCCAACTTTTATTAGTTTATATTTGTGTCATGTAAGAGTTATTTAAATATTATAGGTACGAGTTCATTATCAGATATGTGATTCATGAATATTTTTACTGGTTTCTGCTTTTATTCTACTCATAGGGAATTTCACCAAACACAATTTTAAAATTTTAGTCATAGGGCTTCCCTGGTGGCTCAGAGGTTAAAGCGTCTGCCTCTGATGCGGGAGACCCGGGTTCGATCCCTGGGTCGGGAAGATCCCCTGGAGAAGGAAATGGCAATCCACTCCAGTATTCTTGCCTGGAGAATCCCATGGGCGGAGAAGCCTAGTAGGTTACAGTCCACGGGGTCACAAAGAGTCGGACACGACTGAGTGACTTCACCTCAGTTTACCATTACAAACCCTAAGACCACACATATTTTCTTTCATGTGTTCTTCAAGATGTTTTTATAATTTTGCATTTTATGTTTAAGGCTGATTCATTTTTTGTTCATTTTTGTTTAAAGTGTGAAGTATGGATCATGGGTCAATATTTTGGCATGTGGAAATCCAGTTGTTTCAGTACTGACTTGAAAAAACAGTTATTTCATCAGTTGCATTGTCTTTTCATCTATACAAAAAATCAGTTGACATTTTGGAGTGTTTGTATTTCTTGTCTCTGTTTTATGTTCCATTGCTCTGTGTGTCTCTTATGTGAATACTGTACTTCTCCAATTACTGAGCTTTAGACTAAGTCCTGAAAGTGGATAGCATAAACCCTTAGACATTACCTTTACGTTCTCAGAGTAATCTTGACTATTCTAGTTACTTTTTCCAAGTAACCTTTAAAATCAAATGATTGAGATCACACAAAAAGCTTGCTGGTATATTGCTTAAAATTGTATTGGATCTATAAATCAAAGAGCAGTTTTAATAGTTAATCCATGAACACTGTTTATTTATATCTTATTTGACCTCTTTTATTAATGTTTGTAGTTTTCACATATGGATACTGCACATTTTTATTTATACAAAAGAAAATATTTTATACAAGTAAATTGCATTCATTTCAGAATACTATTGTAAATTATATTTTTAATTTTGAAAGTCCATATTTAATAGAATTTTGTTAAAATGTGTAGTGCTTTTCATTTCTGGTCAACAAATTTGCTCCAGTATCTCCATATTTTTCAGAATCAAAGTTGTATTTATTTATTTTTTTATAAACTGAATATAGATATCCTTTATTATAAGATTAGTTTCAGACATTACTTAAAATGTGACTTTTCTGTTGTTTTTGCTGAATTCCCACATATTCTAAAGTTCTCTCTACTCTGGATGGCCAGAACTTGGTCTGTTCCCAGCTCTAGGTAAACTGTTATATATTAAATATTTCAGTAATATTTTATTACCCCTTACATCTTCTTTGCCCACTTTTGTGATGCACACATAATTCAAATATCCATATATTCTCCTCACCAAACTCTGATTTCTGTCACTTTAGAATGGGAATCTTCTGCTCTATGGAGATGAAGGACTTAGCTTGCACTTTGGTCCAGAAACCTCCAAGAGCCCACCATATTTGTTTCATATCTCTCTGTCTGCCCTGCCTGCTGTCCAATATCTAAAAATGGTTCAATTTTATTCTTTCAACTAATTTGCCCAATTTTCTAATCGTATATGGAATAACTCTGCTACCCGTTCTCTCATAATTTCTGGAATAAAAATGCCCTCTCTCTCTATTTAGAAACTGTTTTTACAGTATCTCTAAATACACATACTGAAAGTGATACTGTATGTAGTTAAGGATAATTTTTTTCCTTTCAATAATTTTATTTCCTTACAGAGTCACCTACTTATTATTTTCACATGTTTTCCCTTCTAAGTAAACCAACATATAATATTAATAACCCACCATAACTTCTACTGTTTTTTCACATACTTAGTTGTTATTACATTCTCTGATTATCTTAGCTCGGTATTTGCTTTCTCTAGCCTAAGAACAGGCTCCCCTTTTTGAGTCAGAGATATGCCATTTCAAGCAGTTTCTCAGTGTTTCTAAGAATCAATACCACTACCTGACTTCTACTGTGATACACATTTCATTTTAGAAAGCATTGTAATATTGTAGAAATGGAAAATTTGTTTTAGGTAGTATGCTAGTACAAACTAACAAGAGGGAGGGGGACACATTTATATCTACAGCTGATTCATATTGAGGTTTGGCAGTAAACAACAAAATTCTGTAAAGCAATTATCTTTCAGTTAAAAAATATTTTTTTTAAAAAACAGGAAAGAAAGATTTTTGAGGCAGTAGAAGCTAAGGGATAGAGTGCCATAATTCTTTGGCAATATATGTCATAACTGTCCCTATAACAGAGGTTTTGTATTTACTAGTTGTATATTTTGGAGAAGGAAATGGCAACCCACTCCAGTACTCTTGCCTGGAAAATCCTATATATTAAGTGGGATATTGTCATTGTTTAGTTGCTAAGTTGTGTACAACTCTTTTGTGACCCTGTGGGCTATAGACCTCCAAGTTCTCTTTGTATGGTATTTCCTAGGTGAGAATGCTGGAGTGGGTTGCCATTTCTTTCTCCAGGAACTCTTCCACTCAGGGGTCAAAGCTGCTTCTCCTACAGTGGCAGGTGGATTCTTTACTGCTAAGCTGGCTGGTGCCTCCCAGGTGGCGCTAGTGGTAAAGAACCTGCCTGCCAATCCAGGAGACATAAGACACACAAGTTCCATCCCTGGGTTGAGAAGATCCCCTGAAAAAGGAAACAGCAACCCACTCCAGTATTCTTGCCTGGAGAATCCCATGGATAGAGGAGCCTGGAGTACTGCAGTCCATGGGGTCACAAAGAGTCAGACATGACTGAAGTAACTGAGCTCAAACGCACACCTGGGGATATGCTTTGGATAACTCACATGTCTCCTGATACCATACTGTTTCTTAGAATTAGCCTTTTCAATATTGTAGCCACTAGCCACAATGGCTACTTAGATTTATATTTAAATGATTTAATATTAAATAAACATTTAGTTGATGAGTTTCACCAGCCACATTTCAACTCCCCAATTGTTGCTTTACAGTTGCTAAGTCCAACCTGACTCTTTGCGACCCCATAGACTTAAGCATGCCAGGCTTCCCTATCCTTCAACTCCTCAATAGCCACATGCAACTGGTGGCTACTGTACTGGTCAACACAGATATATAGGCTGTTTCTATGACAAAAAATTTAGAATCTGGGAAAGCCCTAAAGAATCAATTTACACCTGAGTTTTATTGATCTGTAATTGGCTTCTTAGTTTAGAATAGTGTTGAATCATAAACTTGATGGTGTATGTATGTATATATATATACATACACACATATATTTGCAAATATATATATATACACACATATATTTGCCCATTTGTAACTATTTTTATTTCATTCTCCTCTACCAAGTGACAAAGTTTTCGATAAGACTCTCCAGTATTCTGGCCAGGAGAATTCCCTGGACTGTATAGTCCATGGGGTCGCAAAGAGTCGGACACGACTGAGTGACTTTCACTTTCACTTTCACCTTCACAGATATTGACTGAATCTGTGAAAATTCATCGGCTGTTTCTGAAACAGGAAATTGCTAGGAGTATTTCATGTTAAAATAATGATAATCCTCATTAGCTTAAATAGTATGCCCTGCACTATCATCTACAGGAGAAACTGCCTTTTTGTGTGGGTTT
Organism: Cephalophus harveyi; assembly: GCA_006410635.1. Taxonomy (NCBI): domain Eukaryota; kingdom Metazoa; phylum Chordata; class Mammalia; order Artiodactyla; family Bovidae; genus Cephalophus; species Cephalophus harveyi. The sequence goes on from SJYT01011626.1 coordinate 487,797, forward strand.
AGTTATTCAAACGACATGATTGGTAAGTTCTCCCATTATATATGCATAATATTCTGGACAATGAACTTCATTAAAGAGCTTCAGGGTATAATAAAAACCAATCTGGTAAAGAAAGTTTGAAAAGTGTTTTATTAATTGATAATACGATCATTGAAATAATATGCTACATTACAAAAATGCAATTGGTAAGTTGATCTACATATTTTGTTTATAAAAATAATGTTACATATATAAATTTTAGGGTATTCCTCTTTGATTTGATAAATGTGGCACAACTATTCCTTATTTTAGCTTCTGGAGAATCTTTTGTGCTGATTGATAATACGGTCATTGAAATAATATGCTACATTACAAAAATGCAATTGGTAAGTTGATCTACATATTTTGTTTATAAAAATAATGTTACATATATAAATTTGAGGGTATTCCTCTTTGATTTGATAAATGTGGCACAACTATTCCTTATTTTAGCTTCTGGAGAATCTTTTGTGCTGAGCTGGAGAACAGTATTGCATTTAAGTTCTAATATTTCTTTCCCTATGTTGCTTCATCCTGATAGTATGTGAAGAAATCATTTTTAACTTACCACGATTCACTTTAAATAAATTACCTTGAGGATTTTCAATATCACCTTTTTATACCTAAGAAGTGAAAAAGAGAGCAAGAGAAAGGAGAAAAAAAAGTTCTATGCCAGTAACACCTGCTCTCCAAGTTAAGGACTCTTGTTCTCTTTAGTTTTATTTAATCATTCTAGAGCTTGAAATTTTATCACCTCATTTATAATGAACTATTTATTATTTGTCCTGTATATTTTCTACTTACATTTATTGTGTTGTCATAGATTGATTTATTTTCTAAAATTTATCAATATATATTGATGAAGTAGATGCTGTCTTACCTTTTCAACCTACTCTTACTGCAACAGAATAATGTGCCTATTACATTGTAAAAGAAATGTACAGGGGGCATTTTTTACTCTTCTTTAAGAAAAAAAAGAAGAAAATAGAACAATTATTTTAATTAGAAGGAATCTGATCATAAATGAATTCTATCTTCAAAATAGGAATATTTTGATAATTGAGCATCCAATCACGATCTGTGATACAGTTTGGTGCTCCCAACACCCACAGAATGCTGCCTTTTAACACAGTCGGCTGTGTAGTAAATTACTACAGAAAGGAGTATTAATTTACTGGGCCTTAGAATACTTCAGAGTGGAATTTAGTCATGGTTTTGGCCAGTTCCTGGTCTTTTCTTGATATCTGGAAATGGCTTATCATTCTTAATTTTTTTTCCACTAAAATATACATTAGTCTTCTTTGCTATACACCTAACCTTCTCCTCGGAGAAGGCAATGGTAACCCATTCCTGGAAAATGGTTGCCTGGAAAATCTCATGGGTGGAGGAGCCTGGTAGGCTGCAGTCCATGGGATCCGGAAGAGTCGGACACGACTGAGCGACTTCATTTTCACTTTTCACTTTAATGCATTGGAGTAGGAAATGGCAACCCACTCCAGTGTTCTTGCCTGGAGAATCCCAGGGACACAGGAGCCTGGTGGGTGCCGTCTATGGGGTCACACAGAGTCGGACACGACTGAAGTGACTTAGCAGCAGCAGCAGCAGCAGCAGCAGCCACCTTCTCCTACTCTGCTTTCTATCACGCATAGCATCCTCTCCCAGACTCTGGTGCACCCTGCTTGCAGGATAAGCCAATGAAAGGCATTTATGAATATAAGAGGGCAAGAGGAGAGAAAAGAATCAAGGTCCTCTGTTACCTGTCTCCACTCACTGAGGCAAATCAGACTGTGGTCACAGCCCTCATGCCATGTCCTCAGCCCTCAGCCTACAGACTTGCTTTTGTGTTCCAGCAACTTCTGTTTCCCTAGATCTAATGATAGGCATTTATCTCTGTTTTATACTCCTGGGTTCTCTTTTAATTCCTTCAAAAAGAATCAAGGTGCTCTGTTACCTGTCTCCACTCACTGAGGCAAATCAGACTGTGGTCACAGCCCTCATGCCATGTCCTCAGCCCTCAGCCTACAGACTTGCTTTTGTGTTCCAGCAACTTCTGTTTCCCTAGATCTAATGATAGGCATTTATCTCTGTTTTATACTCCTGGGTTCTCTTTTAATTCCTTCAATCACATACAACTTCTCATTTATATTCAATTTCCTTATAATGAAATACTAAGAATAATTTCTACCTTATTTCCTAAACCACCTATCAAACAGTTTTCCATATGTATATATAGAGAGAATATTTTCAATATACTATTAATGTGAATATAGAAAATAAATTTTCTTTTTTTTTCAGCAATTATATAGCACTTATATAACCATGTTACCCAGATAAAGTCTCGGTATGATTTTCATATCATTTAGGTCATATATAAATATATTTTGATACCTTTATTTCTGTGTAACTAGACATAATATTAATAAACTCCCTGAATATTCATGTTTCATTTATATAATATACATGAGTAGACATAATATATAGATCAAAATATCATTCTTTTTAGCTTGAATCTCTTTTTTTTGCAAATACTACTTCACAATATTGACTTGTCTGTGTTTTATGTTTACTGGCTTAGGGTTTACACTCTAGATTAACTACATGGCTCACAAGAAGGAGAGGTTTTGCAATTATAATATTGCCAGATTTACTTGGTTTTCAATTTTTACCCTAACACTCTGAGGAAAAGAAGAGAAAAAAATAAGCATATCCATTGATCATATCTTTAGTCAACTCCTGGCTAGCCCCAGTGATAGTGCTGGAATTAGCATTTTTTCCTGTAGACATATGGGATTTGTTTTCAGAGAGCACAATTTAAAATGGTTAGTATAGAAAGTTTAGATATTGGTTGAATAAAAGTGTTAATTGCCCTTGAGACAGTTTCATGAAAAGGATGCTAAGAGGTCTCATCTAATTAGGTTATTTTATTTTAGATAAGAAACTGGACTTAGAAGAAGGAAGAACAGTAATAAGTCCAGGTTTACAGGTTGAAAAGTAACAATAGATGTGTTTGATGTCTAATTATAAATGTGTAAAGCATTATGTGTTATAACTTGGTCTAAAGTTTCTGAGCAAAATAGATGTGTCATCTTTCATAAGAAATGCATGCTTAATAGGTATGAATTAAGGAACATACTTTTGGCCATTAGATTTTACTGTGGGGTGATACCTTTCTGCTGATCTTATTTAAAAAAGAAAAAAAGGTGTTAGTTGCTCAGTCGTGTCTGTCTCTTTGTGACACCAAGGACTGTAACCCACCAGTCTCCTCTGTCCCACTTCAGAGACCAAATACAGGTCTCCTGCACTGCAGGTAATTCTTCACCATCTGAGCTCCCAGCAAATGGGAGTGATTTTATTATGGCTGACTAAATATTTTGCCTGTTTCTATTTAAGAGAATGACTTACAGACTAACTTTTTCTTCCCTCTAAAATTGAGACATATGAAAGTCTTCTGTTACAGAGGTCTAGTTTAAATAGTCTAGTCAATTATATCAATACCCTGAAATAGATAAAAAATGAGTATTTTGAGGGTACTATGCATAAATCTGTTCATAAAGAATATATTGCATAAAGAAATATCTAAGATATTTGGAGCAACTTTTAAGATAAAGCCAAAAAGTATGTACTTTTTAAAATGCACAGACCTTTCTATTTGATTTAGTACTATGATTTCACTGTTAAGAATTTTTCAGGGAAAGGCACATTGTCATGCAATGATGCCATGATGCTGTATATGTAAGTGGTCTTAGTAACTGTCCAGAAAAGTTGGGAATTGTTGCATAGATATGCCCTACTCTAGACATTGATGGCAAGTTAATAAAGAAGTAGTATTTTTTACTATGAACTGTATGTCAGTAAAACATATATGTGGCCTTGCTAGACTTCCTTAAGGGCAAGCTTAAGACAGATTGGTTTTTCTGTGTAAGCAATCCATTAACTGAAGTAAAGAGAGCAGAGATGCCTGCATTTAACCGAAAACTTTCCTTTCTCTTTTGTAGAGGATATCCCTAGATTATGCCTGTCCTGTATACTCAATTTCCTATGGGTCATTAGTGTCTGATACCTATTTGGAAAACCATCCAAAGTCCTCTTCTCAGAAAATCCTTTTCTGTTAGATTTTACTGCAGTTTGTAAAATTAGAGCACTTGAATCAAACCTAAGTAATCTGGTTTCTACAGGTCGTGGTGACTTCTTCATAGTTAGACAACCAAGAAGAAGAAATGGAGGGGCACACAAGCTGTTGATATTTCACCACTAAAAAACTGAACCTAAGAGAACAGAAATAGAAATAAACAAACAGCAACAACAAAACACAGGGTTTTTTTTTTTTTTTAATCATTTGGAACATGAGTCATGACAAACCTGATATCAGCACACATATATTCTTTCTTTTAAGGTCATATATTATAGATCAGGTTGTTTTTACTTACTTAAAGCAATGAAATATTTTAACTGGAAAAGATTTCTTAAACTTTTGCATTCTTGCATTCTGTTTTCCCCTAATGCATGGATATTTAATATAATTAGATGCAGTATAATTTCCTTTTTTTTTTTTAGTTCAAGTCTGAATTTTATAGAGGATCTTCATAAAAATAAGTACTTTTCCAACTATGTGTCCACTAATTTTCAAAATGACTTTTGAAAAATGAATTTTAAAAAAAATGACTTTTATTTTATAAGATGTGTATAAGAGACAGTCATTCCACAGTTCATCAGGCACACAATCTATCAGATCTAGGCCCTTAAATCTATTTCTCACTTCCACTGTATAATCATAAGGGATTTGATTTAGGTCATACCTGAATGGTCTAGTGGTTTTCCCTACTTTCTTCAATTTGAGTCTGAATTTGGCAATAAGGAGTTCATGATCTGAGCCACAGTCAGCTCCCGGTCTTGTTTTTGTTGACTGTATAGAGCTTCTCCATCTTTGGCTGCATAGAATATAATCAATCTGATTTCGGTGTTGACCATCTGGTGATGTCCACGTGTAGAGTCTTCTCTTGTGTTGTTGGAAGAGGGTGTTTGCTATGACCAGTGCATTTTCTTGGCAAAACTCTATTAGTCTTTGCCCTGCTTCATTCCGCATTCCAAGGCCAAATTTGCCTGT